>CAJNRD030001119.1:13549043-13566478 GCA_905319865.3 Cotesia congregata | reverse complement strand
GAAAAAAAAAAAAAAATACATATATACGTACTGTGAAGATAAAGTTGAAAATAAATAGTAAATACTTGATGGTATTTTCACCGCAATTCATTGTGTAAAAACAAATATTTGAATATTTTATTCACTCACTATTTAAAACAAACAATAACTCCCGCTATACTAAAAATCTAATATAATTAATAATAATTATATATTACTGTGGATAATACCAATTTATTTATATATATATATATATATATATATATATATATATATATTATGTAGTAATATTGGTGCTATTGTTATTGGTACTGTTGTTGATTTAATCAACAATTGTGGGCTGTTAATAACAAATTGATTATCATGATAAGTGCACTTAAGTTTCTACTGTTGCTTATAATAAAATCTGTAAGGCCGCTTGTTGTAATGAAAAAGTATATTGATTCAAGATAATACGATGACAATGTACAAGTTGAAGATAAAACTACTGGTAGTATCAAAGCAGGACTCATCGTTAGAATTTGTCCATTAAGTTTTTTGGTATATGTACTAATATGACCGCGATCAACAAGTCATTCAGAGTTGCATTTCAAATGCTGCTTTGCAATGTTAACGGATAAAATTTATTACTGCTTGTAGTTTGATTATAATAAAACAAAAGAGGTAAAATCACCTTGAAGTAATACAAAGTAAAAATATATTTAAATTTGGTAAGTGATCAATGTTTTTTAAAAATAATTTACCGTAAATTTATTTTTGGAATGATATTTTATATGAGAAAAATATAAATTTTTAATTAAAAATAGTTTCGTTAGACAATAGTTAATTAAACTTTCTTCTTAAAGCGCACTGTTGTATCTAAAAATCCACTCGGACGTCCTTTTACTATAATTTTAGCTGGAGTTTTTATTTGTCTCAAATCTTCCGTTTTCTCGTCTTGAATAAATATTTCACTCTCATTATCTTCTTTTTCATAAATTGATAATTCTTTAAAACTATTTTCTAAATCATTAATGGCATCTTCTTCTATGACCTTAACTCTCAATCCATTTGACAATTTTTTAATTAAGTCATCGAGAACAGCAATATTTGCTTCGAAATCCACGCCACATGAGATACTAATAATATCAACAAGTTTTGAAGCTTTTGTATTTACAATTTTTCTTTTTTCATTTACTGATGGAGGTTTTGTTTTTATTTTTTTTGTAACCGAAATGGGAGATTGTATTGTGTCTAATGTGTTCTCAGTTGTAAATATTTGCGAAACTAATTTCTCTTTAATCCAACGTTGATTCTGTACAAAACATTCATCATACAATCTTAGATTTAAAGCGTGTCCTATTGCAAATATATGCTTACAAGGTAAATGCATGGATATATAAAATGGACACTGGCATGTTCTTACTGATGTTTCAAAATTACCAAATTTACACGTGTCTGTCAGCTTATCGATTTCTGGACAATTAATATTTTCACTAGATTTCATTTCTAAGAAAACTTTATTACAAGCATATTTCGACAACTTATTTATGTACTGTTGCCTTGCACTGTCCTCAACAGTACGGTTTGGTCTTTTTAAAAATTGTTTTGCAGTTCTTAATCTGCTTTGAGTTTTGTGACTGCTATACCATTCAAAAAAATCCTTGATGGTTATGCTTAGAGGTGAGTTCTTTTTGCATACTTGTTTTATCTTAGCATTAATTGACTCTAATCTGTTATTAGTCTTATTTCCGAGACTATTGATTGCTATATTGTAGACGGTCCACTCATTTTTTATGTTATGCCAGTTTAAATTATAATAATCGATGAATTCTGGAGAAGCAGCAAGATTCAATTGAAGATACAAGTCATCATAATTCTTTTTAGAAGAAGCATACACAAGTTGTTCTATAATCTTAGCAACTTCGATTCTTTCCTCACTCGTTAAATTTTTGTCAGGTTTATTAATTTCTTTTTTGAAAATTTTTAAAGAGTGAAAAATACAAATATAGGTGGGAATGCCAGGAAAAAATTTTTTAATTGCATTACGTTCAGTCTGGTCTTTATCAGTCATAAAGCAATGTATTTTTTTACAAGACTCTTTGTTGGATTCCTTAAAAGTCTTGACCATCCACTCCATGACATCAAGTTCTTCTGTTGCCAACAAGCCAACTCCAACCACTTGTCCTCGACCATTTCCATCTTCAACCAAAAAAATCATCATAGTCATCCCGTTGTTTGTTAATTTATAGGTACCGTCTAGAAAAACTATCTCCGGCCAGCTTTGAAAATCGCTTCTCATCGTTGGTGTCGAATAAAATATACCTTTACAAGTTGATGTTTCAGTATCGTTGTAAACATAAACATCTGCATCTGCAATTTAAAAATTTTTATTAAACACGACATTACGGAAGCAGTTGAGAATTAAATAAAACTTATATTAAAAGTCTTATGACTTATATGATAATAAATATTCTACAAACAGGTTAGTAATGAAAATATTACTAGGAGAGAATTTAATAGCAAAAATTTCTGTAATATAATAATAATATTATTTTATTTCTACAACACTTAGTGTTTTTTACAAAGTTTTGCCTTATTTAATCATAGTTAACTAATAACTCATTCCCTCTACCTCCCCTTTTTACGCATTTTCAGCCCATGCGTCCAGGACTCCCAGCTTTTTTTAGCAAAAATTTTTAATTATTGTTAGAAATAAATGATAAAAATTAAAGTATTAACGAATTGTACTGAACAAAACTAACAATTTTTAATATTAATAAGAATTAACCACCTTGATTGTTTAGAACTATGTATCTGATCAATATTGTAAACTATAACATCGTATGTTGAAATTTTTTTATCAGAAAATATAATTTATAGAATTAAGAACTTGACATTTATAAACATTCAATGTATCTACTTTGTAACTCATAAAAACTTTTTGTTATAAAGCTCATGTATTACATACATATAAATATATGATAAACTGAGTAAAATTGAAATAGTATAAATTATTACCCTCAGAAATCATCAAAACTACTACCCAAAAATTATAAAAAAATCACAAATTATTACATTTTAAAAATATAGCCAAGAATTATTGAATTATTAAATGTACGTCTATTATTTTTTCTAAAAATAACTAAATAATCTTTTAAGTCTAAAATATTTATTTACTTTCGTAAGTGTGAAGCTCTGATCGAGTGTATTTACTTCAATGTATAGAATAACATAATAGTCTATATTAGAATTATGAATATATGTAAAGATGGAGAATATATTTCATTTTTCATTGTTTTGTTTGCTCGTGAACTCTTACAACCTTAGACAGTAAAAATCACATTTCAAGATAGTAGCTTTAGTTATTATTGATGGCAACTATTATAATGTCTATTACAAGTACATCTATACTTTCTTGTAGAAGCTTCTTTCAAGTATTAATTATAATTATTTTTTAAATTTCTGAATAAAAAAATATTACCAACTTACTAGGAAGTCCAAAATGCCTTTAATTAAAATTGTCTTTTAAAAATTTTTAGAAATAAAAGAGGCAACTTACTATGACCCAACCTTAATTGTAAAACTAATTGTCTACATAATCGAAAATTTTATTACCTTTCATGATTATTAAAATTAGAAATTAAATATCGAAAACAATATAATTAAATTCTCTCCGTTCATGTGTGTAATTATGTAGAAGACAGGCGTGTTATTATATACTATAGTATAACTATTATCGCTTGTAACTTTGTATGAGCGTTACGTGTTGTCGGTGAATCTATTTAATAAAACTTATGAATATTCTCATCTGTCATTTGTTTTAGACGTTTACAGATACACAAAAATAATTCATAAGGACAAAATAAGCGCTTTGTATCAACAAAGTCAGTCAGACTGTGCAAAGAACATGATTATTTTTAAGACAAGATATAAATTTACGTACATGAGCATATATATCTATGTATAAAATATTTATTTGTACGTTTTTTTGTAAATAAACTTACTATAAGTCGTCCTTAGTAGTTCAACTATTGAGAGTAAATTATTCGCTGATGAGTTCGTACACTTGCTTTTCATGTTGTGAAATGTTTTTAAGTCAAGGGTTTTATTATATTTATTCATCACCAAGTTTTGTAATCGTTTTTTGTCAGCATCTACACTTAACATCTCTTCAACAGCACGCTTTTCTTCTGGAGTCAGTTTATTATCCTCGGAGTAAATATCATAGAAGAGCTGAAAGAGCAGGTTAAAAAATTGACTTTAAACAGAAATATTTTAATTTTATACTTTTCAATACTGATATAAATATCTTTTAAAATTATTCAGATTTTATACATACAAGAAACTTCAAATTGCAATCAAACTCTATGCAAAATAATTACACATAGTTACTTCTTATAGCAATTGAAAATATTTTTATACATATAATAAATACTTAAAAATATTCATCATATTTTAATTTTTTTTTTTTTTTTTCAAAAAGTGTGGAAATAACTTACTGCAGTATTTTTATGATGATTTTCATGTTCCAAATGTAATTTAGTGATTTCTAAGTACTTGGAGTTTTTTAACGCCAAAGAGATTGAACACGGACATTCCATTTTATAAGTGCTGCAAAATATTCATAAGTTTTAGATTTTTAATGAAATATTAACTTTCAATAATTTTAGTAATAAATAGTAAGTATTTAATAAAAGAAAATATGTTTTTAATAATAATAGTTCTTGATTACTTGGTTTCACGCTCAGTTGCTTGAGATGCACGACTACGACCGAATTTACAGTCAAATTTTACATCATGATATACAAATTTATCAATCATTGATTGATCTACACCCCGATCAGCTCTTAACCGGTGAGAGTTATCGATTATGAATTCAAGTTTATTATCATTTTTATACTTCTTGAATACACGATGCCAGAATTGATAGCTGTCAAACCTTCTGCCAACATAAAACAGTTGACTAGGATCCATCTAAATAAATTATAATATTATTTAACATAAACAAATAATGAAGTAACATTATAACCTTTATTAAAATAATTTTTAATTACTTTTTAATTAATATTAAACCCTTCGTTACTCGCGCTATAGAGCGATTTGCCGCCCAACACTACTTAACCTAATAGAGTTGGTGTGAGTGCGAGTAAGACACTAGAGAAAGCGCGAGTAACGGAAGGTTAAACTGACTTATTGTCTACTTACTTTATAAAATTTATTAAGCTTGTATTTGCGAATCTGTATATTCTACTATACGTCACTTTAAATCTTTTTTCTATAATTACATTAATTAAACTTTTTTAAATTTCTGTTACTGGATTATAATTCGTATTGGTTTACTTCCTATCATCTCAGTACTACCATCTTAGCACGTATAATGCTGCTATGGTAATAGCCAAAAGACAACTCAAACCAGTGTACCATCTGTTGAATTTATATAATATTCAAATGCTGCCAGGAGTCACATGTTCGAAACCTATTTTATCGATCGTCACTACAATTTATTATAACTCTAACTCGTACACTGAAAATGACATCTACTAATAGTCATTCACTTTTAGTATCTGGCTTACAATTAGATCACTTTCCGTTAGAGTTAAACGCCATTATTTCTTTGAGCCTTTCCTTTGTTCAGCGACCATTATTCTAATAATTATATTATCAATTGAAATAAAGTCAAATATGGCTATTAATCAACCGTTATTCAAGAAGGGCAATTTATTTAATAGCTTTAAGGAGTTTCAGGAGAGATTAAAATTATATAATTCAAGTACCGGTTATAATTTTAACACTAGGCACAGCACAACACTCTCCAACACAGCAACTACAAAACAACAATTCAATAAAGATATAATATATTGCGATAAATATTTAAAGTGTGAAATTAATCCTAAAAAAGCTGCTCTTGAAAAGTTTCAAGAAGAAAATCCTGAGTAAGCTATGTTATTTTTTGTTAAAAATTTTTATGTTAGACATTAAGGGGGAACACCACTGTGATGATCGAAAAAAAGAGGTGATTTTCGGGAATTTTTTCGGCAGGGAAAATAAAGGAATTTGGGGATCGGATTTTTTTTATTTTATTAAAGGTACATTAAAGATTATTACCCTAAACTTTTATTAAAAAATATTTAATTATTACAAAGTTATTAACAATCTCGTAGAGCCCTAGAAAAAATTTTCCCCTCTATGGTCGGTTCGATAACTCAAAAACGGATCATCTGAAAATAAAAACCAAATTGCTTTTTAATCAGTAAGGATGTAGTTATCGTCGCACTTACGGAATTTTGAAAATTTTAATTTAAAAAAAAATGGCCACTGATTGAAAATTTTCTCACTATTCTTACTGTTTTTTTTTTTTGTTTTAACCCGGCTAAAAAAATCTTTAAAATAAAAATTTTTCAAATTCCGTACGTGCTAAGAAAAAAAAATTAAAAAGCAATTTGGGTTTTTATTTTCAGATGATCTGTTTTTGAGTTATCGAAACAACCGTGAAGGGGGGAAATTTTCTCCAGTGCTCGACGAGATTGTTAATAAATTTGGAATAGTTAAATATTTTTTAATAAAAATTTAGGATAATAATCTTTAATGTACCGTTAATAAGATAAAAAAAAATCCGATTCCCAAATTCTTTTATTTTCCCTGTCAAAAAAATTCCCGAAAATCACCTCTTTTTTTTCGATCGTCACAGTGGTGTTTAAATACGCCAAATATCATGTTAATCACTGTTCATTATTTTGCAGAATAACTGTAGAGCAATGTCCGGCTGAATTAGTTTTACGAGCCACAAAAGACAAACAGAAGCTACAAATAACAAAATTCAACCCTGAACACGACCATGATCCTTCTGACAAGGTAAAACAAATGAATATTTAATTAAATTTTCAATGATATTAGCAGCTATTGGAAATACTGAGTACTACTAATAAATATACTTTTATAGGAACCGCGACTTACAAAATATAAAAAACTAGCTGCTAGTTTGGCTGACAACAATACAGTTGATTCATTCATTGTAAGTATATGGGCTTTTCTACCTTATTATTGTCCCTTTACAAACCGCTGAACTAAAAAATTTGATAGCTATACATTTCTTAGTTTAAAAATTTTTATACTCAAATCAAGAAGCTGAACTTCTTTAAGATTATTTTTTTGATTCAAGTTAATTTTTTTTTCTGTGTAATTCCTTTTTCTCATTTAATAAACTAAGCTATTTAGTTTGTTTCTTGAAACTTGTATCCTTTTTTAGAGGCCCTTTAATTTTTCAGATATTTAGCATTGGTAAATACTAGTAAATGATTTTTTGTTGTAGATTTTTAGATAAAATTATTTAATACTTGTATTAATGCTGGAATTACTTTGCAGAGAACAGAAAATGTGGAGGTTTTAGAAGCTCGCCATCCTGTTTCAAACTCGCTTCATAATCAAGAAATTCCTGATGAAAATTTAATCAGCACTCCTTTAAGTAGTACTATTAGCTGTGATGTATCAAACAATCAACAAAGACAGCCACTAACACTTGAATTAATACACGTAAGTTCAAAACATCTCTAGTATACATACTGCTTAATTTGTTTTATGAATACAAAAAAACCATAAAAATATATTCGTCTGAAATTACTGTAATTTACTTACTTCTCATTGCTTTACTTTATTCTTGGTAGCTAAGTTCAAATTACAATAATCATTACAAATAATTTTGACGATTAAATTGGAATACTCCCAATATCTAGAAATTCAATCCAATTAAAATCATTTTTGATCGTTAAAGCACCAAAAATTTCATCGGAATCCCTAAAACTTTCAGCGCATTAAAATTTCTGAGCTTAAATCTAAACATATATACAAAGTCATTTTATTTGCACGACTTAGGTCTTTTCAAAATTTTTTCTTATGATCAATTATTCTTTTTATGCATTTATATCCATTAATAATAATAATATTTTTATTAGTATGCATTTAATAATTTATTATTGTATTTTAAATTTAGGTTGAAACATCTTCAACACCTCCAGTAGCCAGCGAATTGGCTGATGGTCTAGAGTATATTCCAATCATATTCGAAGAAGATTTTGACAAACTAATGATTTCCCTTGAAACAAATATTGGATCGACTATTGATAAATATCAACAACAAGTAAAAATGCGACGAGTCACTGAAATTTTGAATAAATTTCATGGTACAGAAACTGAATGTGATAAATCGACATTAGGGTCGCTTTCAATACATTTAAGTCAATCTCGCGGGCGTAGTAGAAGCCGAAGAAACCGTGTTATTGGTTTACCAGCTAGTGGTAGAAAGAACAGTGTTGAATCCTTTGAAAATTTGGGTATAGCTAATAAAAAAAAATATTTATTGGAATTAATCTTAAGTTCTGACCAAGGTTTCATTAAGGAAGTTGCTTTCGCTACAAAAAAAATCGAGATCTGCAACATAATGCATTTAGAAGTTAATATGCCTGATGCGTTAGGCAGTGAACTTGTTCAGCCCGAAATTCTCAATAGATATTTCGAGGGTGATGCTTATAAAAAATTAATAAACTTGATTAAAAAAAAACGTGAGGGTACTGATTGGAGCTGTGACATGTGTCACAAAGATTTGGGTATTAGTGAAAGTATTGAATGCGACAAGTGCTTATACTGGAGCCATTGGGACTGCGTTGGTATAAAAGAGGAACCGTCTGATTGGTTCTGTCCAAAATGTCAGAAGGCATAGATTCTAGAAAGCATAAGTAGTAGTAGTAGTCGTAGTAGTAATAAAAGTGAAATCATTAATAATAAAAATATTAAAACAGGTATCACTGACGTCAATAAAATTGAAAGAACTGAAGCTACTGACACTACTACTATTAATATTACTATCATTTTTTCAAGCGTGATAAATGTTTTGAAACTCATTATTAGACTAGCTAAAAGTATAATAAAGACAGTGGAGGACGTAGTCATAGATTATTTAAATTTCTTTGTATTACATGTCTTATGATTTTTGATGAAATATTTGTTGTGCACTAGTATATTGAAGAAGATGCCCGTTTAAACTTAATAGTTATTAATTTAATTCTTAATATTAAATTTAATAGTAATAAAAACAGTTGTTAAAGTATCAATAAACTTGTATTTGTATTGTGTTGAAGTAGCTTGTAATCATCATTGTAATAACTGTGGAAGATATCTTATGTTTATTGCCTTGAAGAAATATCAGAAGAAACCCCAGAAATTGTTTTTGAAAAAAAAATTATTCTTCTTGGTCTTATCACCAATTAAACATCCAAGTTGTACAGCTTTTGTGTAACCTTCACAATCATTTGGTTAATGTAAATTTTTGTATAATTTGTTATTGACCATCCAAAATTGTTGACTAAATCAACAACAATACCAAGAAAAATAGCACCAGTACCAGTATCGGTGGCAGGTATAATACCTGTATGTTGAATAATATCAACATCAACAACTATCGGTTAAACTTTTTGCCTTATTTATGAGCTTCAAATTAAATTCATTAAAAGGTGTAAATCTACACAATTATTCTTATAGCCTTTAATCAATATTTATAAACTAGTGTTATCAAAGTGAAAACTACTCAAGTCTATAGAGCATTAATTATTTCATTAGATAAAAAACCTTAATTGTGAATTTAATAATAAATATTTCGAGTAATATTTTGGAGTCGTACTAAAAAATAATAATACTAATAAACCCATACCAACAATTTTAACTTTAATTGATTGCATTGCTACTGATCAGTAATCAATGTATCAATGTATCAATGTATCAATGGTTTAGGAAGAAAAGACCTATATGTGCAATATATACTCAATACAATAAGTATCTATTTTATTTATATTTTTATTATTATTACTTACTCCCTTTGTCTAGATGACGAGCTAGACTCAGACAGAATAATAAAATAATATTTCCTTTAGCCGTCACATGAGAAAAAAATCGGGAAAACGACTGACCCTAAAGGCCATCCCTGCAACTTCCCTCCAATTCCATACCTAAACGCTTGAAATTGCACTTACGACGTTTCTGAACTCTTCGAGCTCAAGAATACAATTTTTGTGTTATTTTGAGCTCTCCTAGCTCAAAGAAATAGCTTTAGTATGCTTTTGAGTTCTTCGAGCTCAAAAGTCTGATAGAAGTTTCATAGATTACTACTTTCTGAATGTTCAAACCGCAATAACTTTCAAGTAAATCAACCGATTTTCTCCTGTTTTGCGGCATTCAACACAGTTTTTTAAGCACTTTATAGAATCTTAGAGCGCGAATTGGCCAGACTAAGAATTTCGTAGAAATCCTCAAGAAAAAATTTTTTTAATTTTTTTCGACGGTATCTCACGAACGTATCAATCAATTTTAACCGACTTGGTGGCGATCGACCTGGTTTTTTGGGGTTAAGAGCTGATTAGTTTTTAAAATTTATCAGTTAAGCCGTTTAAAAGATATTTCAAAAAAATGAATCTTTAGACTTTTAGGTTTTGAGATTTCTCAAACTTTATTGACTCGAATTCTTTGAACTAGATTCAGAAATCTAAAGGCAATAGAACTCTTTGGAAAGCCGCTTATTTCGATCGTATCGGATAAGCCGTTCAAAAGTCATGAGAAATTTACACACACACACGGAAAAAATAAAACTAGAAAAATTACAGTTTAAAATAACATTTTTCTGAATTCAATTTTTTTTTATTTAATATTCAGAGCTTTCAATGTAATTATTACATTCTACAATGTAATTCTTATAAAATCTCTAGTCATTACAATCTGAAACTGTAATTTTTCCAGTTTTCATCACGAAGCACCACGTTGCATTATAAACTGTAATTTTTCGAGTTTTCTTTTTACCGTGCACACATTATTTATGCCTATTTAATCCAGAATCAAAAATTCACTTCGTGTAATAAATTCTAATTGATAATCTGCATTAAATCATTTTTGGATTGATTTTTACTCCGAACGGGAGTGAATTAATTAAAAATTATCCACTCCGCATTCACTCCGGAATTCACTCTTACACGGAAAAAAAAAAATTTGTGACTGCCACATGATACATTCCTGTAATGGCTATATGAATTTTTTATGTGGCTGCCACATGATTTTCATGTTATGAAAAAATCATGTTGCCATCACAGGAATGTATTATGTGGCAGCCCCAATTTTTTTTTCTGTGTAAAATTTTTTACAGTGTAATATTCTTCTTATATTGATATGCTAAATGTCAGTTTGCTGGTAAATAATGATTTATGAAAACGAGAGCAATAATTTATTATTACTCTCGAAACCCTATGAAATAATTTTGACAGACAAATAATTATAACTGAAATTTTTTTATACTTAAAATATTGATTTGACATTTCAATCGTTTATATTTATATTTACTTTAAATTATTTAGCGGTCACTACACAAAAGAACTAAGAGCAATGTAATCCAGTGTAAGTTTAAAGGACATTTCCCTAGACTTAACAATTAATAAGAAAAAAAACAGATGAAGATCAACGAATGCTTTTGATCAATGAAATTTTAATTAATCGTTCAGAGTATTACACTAATTGTAGGTGCCTAAACCAAATTCTGGTGAAATTTAATTTAATTTTTTATTTAATTTTTTATTGGCAGAATCATCAGGTATCTGATGCTTTCAATATCTTTGGATTAATGCTTAAAAATTTTCTAGTAACTCTTTAAATTTTAAGTAAATTGATCATTAATTAATACATACATTCGTATAAAAAAATACAACTATTTAATAAATTAATTCGGTTAATTTTTAACAATGTTTTTCTATATTGTTGGAACAATTGATGTGTTCTAATAATTTCTGGCTAATATTCATTGTACCTTTCAATGTGCAATCACTATAACATTCCTGTGACGTTCTTCCAAATGAATAATAATTGGCACGAAGAAAAAAATTTGAAATAAACATTGAAAGTTTTAGTTAAAGTAATTGCAGGTCTCATTGGTGAATTTGAAATCTTCTTACCTTAAAGTGCGATGAATTTTACTGTTGATTCAAATTTCCTCCGTGACATTAGTTTTTCATAGAAAATTAATTGTACATGTTTTTTACGAAGTCTATTAAAATAAGTAGCCAAATTTATTTTTTACATCTCAAGTGTTTATAAAATTCATTTATTTTAATCTGTTACATTTTCACGATCCCGCAGTTGTTGTAAGAAAGAAGATTGTTATAAGAAAATATAATTATCAAAAGTGAAAAATATTTAAATCGGTGGACCTTGGAGGCCATCCCTGTAATTTCCTGTTTCTCTTGAGATTCTATCAAATTTTACATCTGTAGAAACTGTATTTGAAAACTATGATTTTTTTGACATTACTCCCACACTACTATGTGAGGAAGGAATTTCGTAAGATCCTATTCGACATGATTTCTACATTAAAAATAAAAGGTTCCAACAAAACTTCGAGTGTGAAATTAGTGACTGGAATTAGTGAAAATTCACTTATTCCAGTGAATCTTCACTAATTCATGGTTAGAGAGTATTATTTGGAAATAAGAGATGTTCATTTTTAATGCCCTCGCAATCCTTTTTGGGGTTAAAATTCGAGAAAATCAATTCATAGCTGAATTTGACATCATACAAGAAGATTCCTACCAAATTTGGAGTCTGTAGAAGTGACAGCTTGGAAATTAAAATTTTAGATTATAACACACAATCCCTATCGAAAGTAGAATTTTTTTGAAATCTATTTTGGGATGATCTCGATATGAGAAATAAAAAATTCCTACCATATTTAGAGTCTTTAGAAGCTATATTTCGAAATTAAGATTTTTTATTGTTAACACCCACCCCCATCCTTATTGAAGTGATTCGTTGTAAAATCCGCTCTTAGATCATTTCCATATCACATATAGAAGACTCCTACTAAATTTGAAGTCTATAGGAGCTATAGCTTGGAAATTGAAAATTTTTATCGTTTACACCCTTCCCCGCGAACTACTGTGAGGTGGGATATCGTAAAATTCATTCATAAATTATTTTTACTTCCCTCATAAGACCATAGAAGCTATAGTTTAAAACAAAAATTGTCATTGTTGATACCAACCCTCGCAATTCCCTGTGGGGTAAGATATCGTAAAATGTATATATATAACACACATTCATACATACATACATACATACAGACTAGTGATAACATCTTCGATTTTCTTGGCAGGAAGTTAAAAAGCTTAAACTGTGATACTTAAATATTTTGACATTTTTTTTTCAGAATGCTTAATTTTTTTTCCTTTTCTAATGCCAAAAACATATCGAAATATTAATTCTTAGATTCAGTTCTATCTTTAATCATTAATAAGCCATAAAAACGCATAAAATGAAAAAAGAAAGTATGTAAAAATATCAATTTTTTGATTTTTTGTAGCAAAAAGTAGAGTGGACCCCACTTCTGAATAATTACCAACCAGTAATATATTTAAAAAAAAATCTAGTAACACTTTTGGTGCCTAAAAATGTGCGCAGACGCAAACAGAGCCTTTGAGCACGGCGGCACAGTGGCAGTGTGGTCAGATATCAGAGCAAATGGTAATTTACCCGTGCGCATGCGCGAAAAATGGGTAAAATGACCATTTTACCGTGCCCGTGCCTGTGCTCTGTGCCCTGTGCCTCGGGCGAGTAGCCACTCTCATTTTATAATGATACTGAAAAAGGCAGTGACAATTTTTATGATTTTTATAATTGAAAAAATCAAAAAAAAAAACAGCACATCTACATAATTTCAATAATTGTAAGTACAAATTATTTAAACATTTTTTTTACACTAATTTATTTCTGAAATAAAACCTTGAATTTTACAGGTGTCTGCTGACCAGCATAAGATTTTGTATATGTCATTTTCAATTTTCTAGTCAAGTTGTGTGGTAAATATCGAGAATGTTACTTGAAAAAATGAGACTAGCATCTCTCATTATTTAATAAGTCGAGTATTGGACAACAATTGTTATTATTATTCAAGTGACAAACAAATTACAAATTATGAACTCTACAAGTATTATGCTTTAAAATTTTTTATGATTGCTAAAGTGGAAATACGAACATACGTTAGTAGATAATATTAAATTATGAAGTAAGGTTCAATTGAAAATATATATTTAGAGAAGTTTATGAAGTTTTAGAGCAATTAGTGTTGAATAACCCAAAAAAAAAAAAAAAAATAAACACGTTGCGAATTGTATTTTGAATAAAATACTTAACTCTGTATCAGAGTGATAGTTGACTCAAAACTTTGTATACTCATAAAGATTTATTAAATCTGTACGCGGCAACTTGATTGCTAAATCATTTTAATGAATGATATTTTTGGAAATCAATAACAATCATTAAGATTATTTGCTGTTATAAAACAGTACATTTTTTCAGACTATTGAAAAAGCATTAATAATTATTTCTTGAAATATTGTGTGCACAATTTTGTAATGATACGGAAATTAGATGATGACATGTCATAATTTTTATGATTTTTACAATTGAAAAAGTTATTTTATAAAATTAAAAAAAAAATTGCACATTCAAATCATTAGGAAAATTGCAAGTGCAATTTATTTTAATTTTTTTTACCCACTAATTTATTTGTGCAATAATACCTTAAATTTGACAGGTGACTGCTAACTTCAGCATGAGATTTTTTATATCTCATTTTTTTTTTAATTTTCTAGTCAAGTTGTGTGGTAACTATCGAAGATATTACTTAAAAAAATATGACTAGCATCTCTAATTATTCAATAAGTCAAGTATTGGACAACAATTGTTATTATTATTTAAGAGACAAACAAATTACCAATTATGAACTCTACAAGTATTATGCTTTGAAATTTTTTATGATTGCTGAAGTGGTAATATAGACTAACGTTAGTAGATAATATTAAATTATGAACTAAGGTTCAATTGAAAATATATTTTTAGAGGAGTTTATAAAGTTTTAGAGCGATTAGTGTTGAATAACTAAAAAAAAAAAAAATAAACAGGGTGCGAATTGTATTTTGAATAAAATACCTAACTCTGTATCAAAGTGATAGTTGACTCAAAACTTTCTATACTCATAAAGATTTATTAAATCTGTACTCGGCAACTTAGTTGCTAAATCATTATGATGAATGATATTTTTGGAAATCAATAACAATCATTAAGTTTATTTGCTGTTATAAAAACAGTACATTTTTTCAAACTATTTGAAAAATATAAAAAATTAGTGCTTGAAATATTGTGTGCCCAAATTTGTAATGATACCGAAATTAGCAGACATATGATAATTTCTGTGATTTCTACAATTGATAAAGTTATTTTATAAAATTAAAAAAAAAATTGCACATTTAAATCATTAGAAAAATTGTAGGTGCAATTTATTTAAATATTTTTTGTCCATTAATTTATTTCTGAAATAATACTGAAATTCAACAGGTGTCTACTGACTTCAGCATCATATTTTGTAGATATCATTTGCAATTTTCTAGTTAAGTTGTGTGGTAATTGTTGAGAATGTTACTTAAGAAAATTAGAGCAACATCTCTTATTATTCAATAAGTCAAGTAGTAGATAACAATTGTTTATATTATTTAAGTGACAACCAAATTACCAACTACGACTTTTGAAAGTATTCTACTTTAAAATCTTTGGTGATTGCTGATGTGTAAATACGAATATTAGTTAGTTGATAATATTCAATCATGAAGTATGATTCATTTAAAAATATATTTTTAGAGAAGTGTATGAACTTTTTGAGTATAGTTAGTGTTGAGTAACTATCAAAAAAAAGAAATCGAATCCGAATTGTATTTTGTATAAAATACTAAACTGTGTATCAATGTGATAGTTGACTCAATACTTTTTATACTCGTAAAGATTTATTAAATCTGTACTTGGCAACTAAATTATTTCGATGAATGATATTTTTGGAAATCGATAGCAACTATTAAGATGATTTTCTGTTATATAACAGTATATTTTTTTTGAACTCTTGAAAACATATCAAAAACAATTGCTTGAAATATGGTGTACATAATTTTTTTAAATGTCATTTACAATTTTTGAGTACAGTTGTGCAGTAATTATCGAGATTGTGACTTGAAAAAATTAGACTACCATCTCTAATTATTTAATAAGTTATGTATTAGATAACAGTCGTGATTTTTATTCAAGTGACAACCAAATTACCCACTGTGAACTCTATAAGTATTCTGCTTTAAAATCTTTGATGATTGCTGACGTGTAAATATAGATATAAGTTACTTGATAATATTCAATTATGAAGTATGATTCAAATAAAAACACATTTTTAGAGAAGTGTATCAACTTTTAGAGCAATTAGTGTTTAGAAACTATCAAAAAAATTACAATGCAAAATGTATTTTGAATAAAATACTCAACTGTACATTGAAGTGATAGTTGACTCAATATCCGGAGCCAAGTACACGTACACGTACTCAAGCCAAGTGCACGTTTCTCTATACTCGTAAAGATTTATGAAATCTGTATTCAGCGATTTATGTTGCTAAATCATTTTGATAAATGATATTTTTGGAAATTAACAGCAATTTTTAAAATTATTAGTTGTTGTTAATCTGTACTCATCAAAGTTTATTTTTGAATTTATTTGACAATTGAAAATTTTTGTTATCGTTATTTATGATTTCAAAAAAGTGATATTGTTCAATTTCTACCGTCTATGACGATCACAACAGTAAAATTTTTGTTTGAGTGCAACTTCTATCAGAATTCAAACGTTGAAAAAATTCAATCTTACTACGCACTATCATTTACGACATTGTCGCGTTGGAAACATTTTTAATTTATAAACAATAGAAGTCGGTGAGGCTCAAAAGTTTATTTAAAAATAAATTTGCGTTTTATAACTGTTTTATTCAATGACAGTATGCTTTTAAATTAAATAAAAATGCTAGTTTGATCGAAGTCTGAAAAGTAATTGTTCCCAAAGAATCATTATTACTTTTAGATTTTATATTTTTATTCTTCAAAACTTTTAATATCAGCTTGATTTTATAATCAGTTTAAATATCGATATTTGTCAAGTAGATAAACGTCTACGATCTGATGAATGAATCAAAGAATGTTCTTTGCTGTTATATAGAAGTCACATAGTCCCGACAAGGGACTAAGGCTCCTAATCCCGCCGATCGGGATAGCCCGAAAATGCCAAGGATCCGCCGGAGGATCTTGCGGGTAGCCGCATGTCCCGCGGCTCTAATGCTAGCCGTAAGATGGACGGTGTGGCTTAATGTATATAGAATAAGTGAAAGGAAATTTAGTATAGACCGGACAGCTCAAATGGTCGAGTAGCCGACATGTCTTCGGAAGGTTCTGGGTTCGAATCCCAGTCCGAGCTATCTAATAATTTATTCTCGCATATTTTATACACTCACATTAAGATGATCCTCTCCACAATCCTTTCACAATCCTTTCCTACCAATTATCCTGTTACATGAATGTTGGGACGCTTCACG
>CAJNRD030001119.1:13494747-13524213 GCA_905319865.3 Cotesia congregata | reverse complement strand
AAAATAATAATAATAAAAAACAAAACAAAAAATAAATTAATGAAAAATTTGAAAAATAAAAATATTGACGGAATATTTTTTTTTTTTTTTTTAATGCAATAATAATTTTCTTAATTTTAATCAATGGCACGAATTCTTCATATGCATGTGCAGTTTAAAATGCATGTGCAGTTTAAAAAATTTCATGATTTTTAAATATAAAGACACTTATCCCGCTTGTGGCTCCATCTAGAGAGAAAAAAAAACCTAGTGATGTTGCAGGTTATAACTAATCAGAATCTAGGTATTTTATTTTAAATGTTTTAGCCAGTACTGCTTGGCGTCTATATATAAACAAAAAAATAAATAAAAAATAAAATAAAAGTATTTATTTTTCGTTATTTAGTTCCTGAATTCTATATGTTTCGGTAAATACAAAAAAGCATGGAAGTCTGGTATGTTACAGTTAGCAAACATTTTTTAATTCAATTTTTTTTTTTTTTTTTTTTTTTTTAAATTTTTTTTTTTTTTTTTTTTTTTTTTTTTTTTTTTTTTTTTTAATTGTGTTTATTTACGGTCGCTCTAACTTCTAGGGTCATTGGCGACCTCAGTTACACTGTTTTACATTTTATTAGTTGTACATTTTAAACGCATGTAATTATTATTGTTTATAGCGAGAGAGAAAAGTAATACAAAAAAAGAGAAGTAAAAGGTATGATTATTGAATAATATTTATAATAAGTACTCATTATATTTCTTTAAATAGTTTGATGATTTTGATGAATTGAAGAGTCTTCAGGCATCCGGAGTGGTCGTCTAAACAGCTTTTCATGTTGTTCGGAAGCTTCGTCTTTCGTCTTTCAGGATTGTAGTTATTACATTCTATAAGAATGTGTTTAATTGTTAATATTTCTCCACAGCGTTGGCATTGGGGACTTGGTTCTTTTGTCATGATGTGTGAGTGTGTCATTTTTGTATGGCCTATACGGAGTCTAGATAGGACTACCTGGTCTATTCTTGATAAGTAAAACTGCGGGAAATTTTCGGTGATGGATTCCCGAACCTGGTGTAACTTGGATGAAGGACCATTTCTCCATTTATCATCCCAATGATTTTTAACTAAGGCTTTAATGTACTTGTTTAAGTCTTTAGGTGCCGGAATGAGGTCTCTGTCAGGTTCCATTTTCTTCGTTGCTTCCTTAGCTTCTTGGTCTGCCGTTTCATTACCTGTTATCCCTTGATGACTAGGGATCCACACTAACTCTATTTCGTAATTCCTGTTTATGAGCTCAACCAGTTTGTTTTGTATCAAGTTTATTAGGGGATTGCAGTTTAGAGGGTTTCTAATGGCATGCAAGGTAGACTTGGAGTCTGAGAAGATAACGGCTTGGTGTTGTGTTGGGTTGTCTTCTATTAATTTAATAGCTTTGTGTATAGCCCAAGCTTCACAAGTAAATATGGAATGGTAATCCTGTAGTTTGATACCATATGAAGTGTTGTTGATAATTACAGAGCATCCCGCATTGTTATCTACTTTTGATCCATCGGTGTAATATTCTTCATGATGTTCATATTTATTTTTGAGTTCCAAAAATAAATTTCGGAAGGCTAGAGATGGAGTATCTTTTCGAGGATTTTCCGCTAATTCCAGGTTTATTAATTTACTAAGGTTAAACCAGGGGGGACCAGGTCTTCCTATGTCCATACATTCACATGAGAGTTCTAAGTTGAATTCGTTGGAGTATTTTTTTAATCTTATTCTTAGAGGATTCGGTAATGTAGGACGTTGAGAGTAGTTTGCATCTACAGTGGACGTCCTGAAGATGCATTCCTTTACTGGATTGTCTGGTGACATTCTCTTTTTGGCTGCATAGGTCATAACTAATTCTTTGCGTCTTAATGATAGTGGAACTTCCAACGCCTCTGCTAACAGGCTTGTTACTGGACTCGTCCTATAGGCACCTAGTGAGATCCTCAGTGCTGAGTTTTGTAGAGTTTCTAATGCTTTAAGTACGTGAGGATGAGCTGAGTCATAGATTATGGCTCCATACTCTATTTTTTGTCTAATTAGAGCTTTGTAAGTCGTTAGGAGGCAGTTTTTCTCAGCCCCCCAAACAGTCGATGCCAAAGATTTTATAATATTTAGTCGTTTATATCCTATCGATTTTACTGTCTCTATATGTTTCTTCCATGAAAGTTTGGGGTCGTGGATCATACCTAGTATCTTCAACGAATAAACTCTTTTAATTGGATGTCCCCCTAACGTTAAGCAGATTTCCTCACTCTGATGCCCTCTGGTAAAAAGCATGTATTCGGTTTTTGTATCTGAGAATTTGAATCCTGTTCTTTCGGACCATGTAAGTAGCTTATCCAGTGTTGCTTGAATAAGTTCTTCAAGGATTTTCACATCTTTACCTCTTCCTAGTATTGTCAAGTCGTCGGCAAACATGTTTGCCCATAGGGGGCGCTCAATACTATCAAATATGTCATTGATTGTCATCAGGAATAGGACCACACTGAGCACTGATCTTATGGGTACTCCATTCTCTAGTTGTATTGGTTCAGATGTAGTATTATTGACTCTGACTCTGATAGATCGTCTGGTTACAAAGTTAGCAGTGAATGCCAATACATTTCCCAGTAGCTTAAATTCATTGAAAATCTTGAAAATCTTGTGATGCCAAACCATTTCATAAGCTTTCTCCAAGTCTATTGATACCGCAATTGTTTTAGAGTTACTGGCAAAAGCATCACAAATTTCTTCTTCCAGGTTTACCAGATAGTCTAGGGTAGATCTAGCTTGGCGGAAACCATATTGTGTTGGCGATAAGAGCTTATTTGATTCCAGAAACCATCTGATTCTTCGACTGATAATTTTCTCCAAGATTTTGTACATATTGTTCGTTAGAGCAATCGGTCTGTAGCTATTCGTTAAGGTAGCTGGCTTATTTGGTCTCAGAATAGGAATGGCTACAGCTTCTCTCCAGCTTTCTGGAAAGACTTGTTTCTGCCAGATAATGTTATATATTTCCAAGAGATACAGTAGCCCTTTAACAGGCAGGTTTTTTATTAATGAATTTGGTACGTTATCTGGTCCAGGGCTAGAGTTTTTGGCATGGTATAGTACTGTTGTTAACTCCTGCATACTTATTTCTTTATTTATTGGATTGCTGTTGTCTGTGTAGTTGAAGTCGTTGAATTTATCTTGCTCTTCCTTGTATCTTTTGAACTTATCCGTGTAGTTGTTGGTACTTGAGTTAGAAGCGAACGCTGATGCAAGTAGGCTCGATGTAATTGTCGGGTCATGCTGCAGTGTCCCATTGTCATCGGCGATTATTATTCGTTTTGATGTTGAATGGTCGGAGCTGATACTTTTAACCTTGTTCCACAGGACCGCTGAAGGTGTTTGGCTGTTTATGGACGAGACATAGTTCTGCCAGGATTTTCGTCGTTTACTTTTTAGTAATCTTCTTGTTCTTGCTCTTTTCATCTTATACTCAATTTTAAATTTATTATCTGGATCTCTATTCCTATTTTTGGAGTACATATTTTGTGCTTTCTTACTTTCTTCAATTGCTTCATCACATTCCTGATCCCACCATGGTAGATTCTTTTTTCCTTTCTTGCCTGATGATCTTGGAATTGCTATTTTAGCAGCACTCAGAATACAGTTTGTGAATTTATCGACTACTTCATTTATAGAACCATTATTAAATATTACATCTATACTCCAATTTGAGAGGGCGTTGTCAATGGAGTCTTGATAGAGAGGCCAGCTAGCCTGATTGAATTTCCATTTTTTGGGGACTTCAGTGTTGAGCTGTTGGTTGTTATTGTTTGTGGAAAGCTTTACAACGATTGGAAAGTGATCACTGTTAAATGTATCTTCTAAGACTGACCAGTCAAGGAGCAGGGCCAGCTCACTAGATACAATTGTTAAGTCTATGCAGCTAGTGTTTGCATTACTGCTGTTGAAATGAGTTGGTTCGCCTGTGTTCAGAGCAATTAAATCATCATGGGTGTTAAGCCAGTCCGCTAACAGCAAGCCCCTTTGGTCATGATTTTCAGATCCCCACAGAGGATGATGACAGTTGAAGTCGCCTGAGATTATCATAGGTTTTGGTAGGCTTTTAACTAAGTTTTCTAATTCTGGTATACTTAGTTGGGAGCGGTTTGGTAAATAGATACTGCAGATAGAAATGGCTTTGGGGAACTTTATTCTGATAGCTATTGCTTCGAGATTTGTGTTTAAAATAATTAATTCTGGGAGGGTGCTAGGGTTTGCGTAAATAGCGACACCTCCACTTGCTCTAGCGGCATGGATGCGGTTTTCGTGAAAGCAGCTGAAGTTTTTTAGGTCTGAATGGTAATTGTCTCTAAAATTTGTCTCTTGTAGGCATAGAATGTGGGGGTTGTGGATATTATTCAGTAGTTTTATCATTTCAAATCTTGTGTGGAATCCGTTGATATTCCATTGAATAATATCCATAACCAAGGTTGTAGAAGGTTTATTGTTGACTGTAGTCTTGACTAGAAGCTGTGGGATCTTCGGCAGTTTGAATAAACTCTTCAAGTCGTTTCTTCAAGCGGGTGCACCGATTTTTAAGACTTCTATTAAGCTTAGGGTGAATAGTCTGGCACATAAGAATAAGTTCCTCGATGTTTGATGTGTACTTATTTAATGTTTCTTTGATCTCTGTCTTGCCACGAGTTACATCCATTAGACTTCTAAATTGTTTCAGGTTTAGTGGGTAGCTCCCTGGGCTGCTTATAACTTCATAATCTAAGTCCTGCCAGACCTGAGCTTCCGTCCTTTCATCCTGGGCCGGAGACTTAGCTTGTTTTGACTTTTTCTTTTTCCTACCTGCTTTGCTCATGATGAAATTACCATCCAAGCCAGTGCTTGGTTGGTCAGACTCATATTATGAACTGTCTGTGGGTACAATTACCATTAAGTTGTCAGCAGACACTCTGTCTTCCATTCCTGACGTTTCCGTTGTTGCTGAGTGGGGTCGTTTCGTTCCAGCCGTTTTATCTGTTTCAATCTCCATTGATGGTTCTTCTGGAGAACTGGCCGTTGTCTTGAGATCCTTGCTAGCTGAGATCAGCTGGGTTGGAGGAAGAGAATTCATGAGTTCGTCGATCTGGTCTTCAGTGAGATGTTCTTGAGACTGTTCTTGTAAGTCTCTTGCTGGTATGGTTTGATTTTGAAGGTCCCTAGCACCTTCTGAAGAATTTTTAGGGCAGTTTTTTGCAATATGACCCGTATTATTGCAGATAAAGCATTTAAGTGAATCTGTTGACGAGTAAATCCAATAACCAATGTCTTCGTGGTAAACTTGGAAAGAACTAGGTAGTTTTACTTCATCTTCCGGAGAGATATATAATTGTCTCCGGAAGCTGAGAATGTGTGAGTAACCTGGCTCTGAGATGCCAATTTTCATGAAGGTGAGTGAGGACATTGCTCTGATTCCCAATTCTTCTAATTTGTCTGTGATGACATAATGGGGTATCACTGGGCAGACGTTTGACAGGACTACTCTCTTGTTCCTGGTGACTAGAGGTTTGATGGGAAGTACCTGGTCTTTGACTTGGACAGTTTTGCTTACCTCAATAAGGTTATCAGCTGTTTTACTTGAATCTAAGTAAATGCAAACTCGAAGGTTTGCGATTCTCGAACCAAACATTATCGAAGACGGTGGGACTAATTTAGCTAAAGCGAAGATGTAATCTTTAACATCGATGCCCTCGATTGCCTCCAATATAATGGCTTGGTCTTTTTTTGGGAATGACGTTGTGACATTCGCATAACTTACAGGTCTTTGGGTACGTTGGTGTCTTTGTATTTGATCTTGACTGTGTCCAGTGTTTCTTACTTGCATTGTGTTTCCGTTGTTAGGCTTAATCTGTTGGCTGTTGGTACTAGACGTTGTGTTTACGTTGAAATTCATAATCTGTGGGTCACTGGTACTTGGGGTTAGCATTTGGGAAACTCCTGGCCGGAGTTGCCCACTCGTAGATTTTTATTGTCTTTCTACTAGACGTTAATTACAGTGGTATTTAACACCCTTTCTATAATTAATAACTATTTTTAAATCAGTATGAATAACTAAACAATAGTAGCGCTTTGACTTAACCTCAAACTCGCGGTACGTCGAGGTTCGCGTGTCGCTGCGGACTGTGTTTTTTTTTTATTATTATTATTATTTTATTAAATTTCGTATATACTCGTTATGCACAGAAGTACCAAAAAAAAAAAAATGAACTGCTTTACTTCATTTTAACTGGATTAAGTGGCGCCATCGTTTTCACATGAGGAAAATAAAGAAAAAAGAAAAAGTTCGTTTTTATTTCTGTACGTGTATGTCATAGTGAATTTTAATAAAAGTCAATTTAAAGAAAAAATACGTAAGCTAGGCTACTGAAATGAAATACGGACCCAGTTCATCGCAATCTTGAACTAACAATCAAAACCCCGTCTCGAAATATCAATTCGTTCGGGAGTAATCATTGGTACAAAATGGGGTGACATCCGGAAGTTCACGTAAAATTTTTTTTGAAACGTTTTTTTTTTCAAAATAACAACATGAAATGATTTTAAAAAGTGAAATATGGCTTAATTTAAGTGTTTTCTCGGTGTACATATACTTTAATTATTGTATAAGTGTAATATGGTTGTGATACAGGCATTTAAAGATCGCAAAATTGCTTGACATTAACGAGTCGAGTGTAAAGCACAACCTCACGCGCTTCGCGCTATGAGGCGTGCAGTTATTGGGTCCGAGTTGGATTTTAATAGTTTTTGTCCAATATTAAATTCATCAAAAATTTATATATGTATACAAAATTACTCAATTATAACAAAGGTATTAAAATTGCAATAACTCAAATAGCAACAGTAGCGACACAAATATCGCATGATTTATCTCAAACGAGATTTGTTAACTAATAACAAATCTTATTTGAATGAAATAAATGAGCGAATTCATTCAAATAAACCAAAACCAAATATTATTTGGTTCAAAGTAATCCATATTTAAATTAAACGAATTCGTTCATATTAAATCTATATTTTTAAGCTATTTTAAATTAATTTACGAATATCTTTTGCTTTAAAAACTACAAAAAATTTTGTAATATGCATGAAAAACAGTTGGATCTCATATTTAAATTTTTAAAAAAATTCTCTACCAACACAATTACTAGATTTTAGATGAACTTTAAAATGAATAATAGCTCTATTTTAGAGTTCAATGATCTGAAAACTTTTTAAAGCAGTTGAATCTCGAATATAGCAAGAAGTTCTATTAATATGGCCTGTAGGGTAAACCTTCTTATTTTTTTTTTCCCCAAAACTTTATTCAAAATATTCAAAAGACGAACAGAAAATTATTAATTATAATTCGAATCGTGCAGTTGAAACTGAAAAAAAAGTTTTTGTAAACAGCAACATAAAATCTTCAATTTATTAATTTTGAATAATTCAATGGCAAAGTTCATTGATATAATGAACATTTTATTGTTGTTATTAAAACGCACATGAATTCAATCGATGACATGTAGAGGTTGCGTACAGAATATATCGCGTTGCTTCAAGATATCTTGCTCAACATAATTTTTATTTACAAAATATAATTTATTATACATAAATATCCTGTCTTTGACATTCGAATAAATAGATTGAAGACGTCACGCCACAGTCCGCAATAAACAACGTCAATGATAAGTAAATTATACTACCCAGAGAACCATGCTTATATTCGATGATTCCTTCGAATTGACAAAAAATTCTCAAAATTCGTCACGTATATTCGACATTAAAAAAAAATATCAATTTTCTCTATGGAGAAAAAAGGTTAACTTAATGTCATGAGTCATGATTATGAACTATAGTGAAAGAAATATATTTCTATGTCACACTACCAGGAAATTTAATAAAGCTATAATTGAATTTTCAACAGTTAACCTACGTACGTGATATGCCTGTTAACACAAAATTTTGTTTTGCTTATTATTGTATCTATTCTTCGAAACGCTTAATGAACATAAATAATGTTTACACCGAGTTCTGGTTTAGCTAGTTGTGAGTAATAATTATAAAAGTGAAAGGAAAAAAATAATAGAGTACTTACTCGCGAGTTGATGTCAATCTCCGTAATCTAGGATGTGCTTTAACTGTTCGTTCTTTTTTCACTACACGTCTCCATCGCCAAAATTTAAACGAATCCATATCCTAATTAAGAAGCTTCTAATCTTTTGATAGCTGAATGCAAATCTTGAATATAAAGGAACTCAAAACAGATATAATAATATTCCTGGCTGCTTATCAGACGCCCGCAGCGTAACTGCAAAAATATCTGAGGTAAGAAATACTTCGTGTCTCGTGAGTTAGATAATTATTTGATTGAATGGATGATAATTACACGCTTTGTCTGTTCCATATGACGCATGCTAAGTACATCCAAATTGAATAATTTTAACATTAATTGTCTCCGTGATTACATTTTCGCGAGTATTCATTTAATTACACGTGGAATTTTTAATATTTAATCGTTGGGATTACCGGTGTTTTGTTAAAATGTATAGTAAGTTAAGTTATGAATTACTGGTGGAATACCCAATGTTTATTTTATCACAAAATATTGGATATGTGTTGCGTTGATGATATACACTCATGTATTTAAGGTAGATGATTGTAATTGCTCGTGCAAAAATTCCCGAAAAATTTCATATTTTTATATATGGCCTGATATCTTCTGATAAGGGAATGTATTATTATTATTGATGTTTTGGTAAACCCATGAATCCATTCCATGTTAGGTCATATAAGAATACGTCTGGCTTAATATAATGATATGTTCCGATATGACTTAATATGCCTATATAGAACTCACTATGGTTATGTATGCTCACTAGAGTGCATCGAAATTTAATCTCTAAAAGCAACCTTTTAAAATTGGAATTTTGAGTTCCGCTTTTAGCAGGAGTTAGGTTTGGGCATTTCCTGAGATATTTTGGTGTGTCAGGATTTATTTGATGCTCACATAATTGTTTAACAAGAGTTTTGAAGCAATTTTTCTGGAATTTAAAAATTTCAAAATTTGGCCAAACAAAACTCCTGTTAAAAAATTCTGTGAATATCAAATAAATTGTGACACATCAAAATATATCAGGAAATGCCTAAATACAGCTCCTGTTAAAAGCGAAACTCAATATTTCAATTTTAAAAGGTTGTTTTCGAAGATTAAATTTTGACGCACCCTAATGCTCACATGAAATGTTCGGACCATTGAGACAGAGAATTATTTCCAACATCACTGTTCTGCCTTTCCTTGTTTAAGTTATTTGTTAAGTTCTCCGGGCACACTTTCGCTAAGTGACTCTTTTTCTCACTTTGGAAAAACATTACGGTATCAGAAAAAACATAAATCCAGTAGTTGGTATCATCAAAATTAATCTGTACTTGTTTCGGTAGTTTATTATAATCATCTTTTAAGGCAGTTCTTCCCCTGCAGTCCAGTCAAAATGTTTTGGATCTCTACCTCTGTATCGCATAACTGTGGAGCTAATGCTATAGTTCACGTTTTTCTGATCGGATTGTACTCCTCATACTACTGTAACCTCTATACAAATACGCGCACACTATTAATAATTAGCTTATATGAAAATCTGGCAACATCGTATATTTATTCTCTTAATTGCCTTTGTACAGCCCAAACTCATTTACAGTTTATGCACGCGATCTAAATGTAAACATTTAAGTCATGTAAATTATTTTAGTTATGATTTTAATAAATAAATAAATTATGGGAGACCGACTACGTCATAGGGAAAGGTTTATAAAGAAGAAAGTACTAAATAAGAAAATGAAATAGTGAATAGCTTACGAGATAATTAAATAAATAATACATTTATAAATTAAAATAAAAAATTAATAAATAATAGAATAAATAATTAAATAAATTATTAAAAACATATAAATAAATTCAATTAACTAATCATTTAGTAATTTGTTTCTTTATTCTCACTTCATTGTTGTAAATTAATATTTATAATCTGTTAATAACTATCAATGAAACATATATAATCATTTATTCATTAATATTATTTGCATTATTTCATTATATGTATTTAGCTGTTTTGTATTTTCGCGCTTCTTTTAAAATTCTGCCATTTTACCCGTTGCAACGTTGCCGCTCCACTTACTCGCGACTGTCTCTCCGATCCCCTCCACTAAAACTAATCCTTGAAATGGGTTATTAATTTTTAATTTTCATATAAACTACGTGGTAAATAATTCTAATTTTTTTTTTAAGTTCAAAATGTACTTTTCTTCAGTATTTTAGTTTTTTGTCAAAACGGTGAAATTCGGGCACGGAAAAAAACTATAAAGTTTTCCTCACAATATTCCCAGCTTTAGAAAACAACCTTTCAGCTGGTGCAGAAGTGGTCATCACTGAGAGGTGTTTCAGAGCCAAATCCGTTAACTTTGGAAAAGTTCCTTCAGAACTTTTCCATCCATTGAGAGGGTCTACCTTAAGATTTGATAACGTTTGCCACAATATATAAGTCTAGCTCTGTTTTTTTGGTCGTTGACGTGTTTGCTTCTATTATTTTTTAATGATGTACCTGCCATAAATCTTGTCCGTTGACGGCCACTTCTGATGAAACAGATGATTCTAAATTGGTCACCGCTAGAACATCATTATTTTTTATGTTTAAACTTAAACATCGCTTTGCATAATTAATAGTTTACAACAAGGATAGCGGCTTATTTAATTGAATTTATTTAAATCTAGGATCCAAAAACGTTGCGACCGAGAAAAGGTGAATTTTTTGGATGTTTTCAAATCTTTCGATCAATTCCGTTTGCAGTGAATATTTTAATTGGTTAGTCAAATCACTATTTATCGTTGTTGCATCTAATAGAGTTCTCAAACACTTGATAATATGTATGGCTTTACTGACTGTCACATATTTTTCGGCGTTCATTTCTTCAATGACATTGTGAAAAGGTCTTAAAACTTTTTTTATTTCTTTGAGCACAACAACTTCGTTTGCTTGAAGCATTTAGGTTGCATTTAGATATTTTAATGAAATAGTTCCTATTGTACTACTCACTAATGCAAAACGTTCAATCATAAATAATTGTGAATTCCACCTTGTGGATACGTTTTTAACTAAATGCTTCAATTTTTTTTGGGAACCTTTTACTGTATTTGCAACTGTCGCAGCTCTTTAGCGCCTACGCCATTTTGGTGAAACCAAGTCACGATTTTTCGAACTTTATCCAAAAATACTTTCACTCTAGTAGAGTTTACTGAATTTTCAACCACTAAATTCAGTGTATGTACCAAAACTAATTTCAATAGCCTATGTTACTGCCATTATAAGTAGTGACACTTATAATTTTGTCATTAGACAAATCCCAATCTTCACATACTTTGAGAATCATCTCCAATCCTATAATATAAAATTGATGATTGAACTGAAGTTAGTTAAGTATCAAAAATCTCGAAAGAATAGTTACTGATTTCTTATTGGCTAGGATTAAAGCTCGCGCGTGTGCGCGCAATTAGAATTCTTAGTACCTAAGTATTATCCAGTATGGTTCTCATGTAGCGGTTCACATGCGATACTCATAGATTCCATCTCATAGTTTTCTACGAAGTGCACCGTCACACCTAGAAAACTTCTTAACTGTATAACCCTTCCATTCATCTATTCCAGGACAAACATTTTTAATAGATCTTCATTTTTGTTTGATAATGGTTTTCTTTTCTTCATACTTAGTGTCGATGAGATCTGTGATTGTTTTTCGACATGGAACCGTGTACAAGGGAATTAAAGTCTTCATTAACTTTTTAAATCCTGTTCTTTTTATCATACTGTAAGGAAGATTGTCCCGAAATATCATTTCTGCGATCTTTTGAGTTATTTGTTTATTTTTATTGCCATTTAAAGCGTATGCTGAAACTCTCAAAAAAGCAGCTCCAATACTCGATTTAGCTTATTTTGGCGTTGAAAATAAAGCCTCACTCTCTATTGATAAAGTTGTTGATGAAGTTTGCACCAATGAATTGTTATTTTCCAAGTTGCTAGTATCCTAAATATCAACTTCACGTGAATTCTGTAGCTGATAAGTTTTTGAAATCGATCGGTAGAGCCATTTAAACGTTATTCCATAAAAACCACGTTTGAAAAAAATTTTTAACTTCCCCTTAAGAAAATTGAAAATTTTCAAAAATCGGAAAGTTATTGGTTTTACTCCGTTTTGCGAAAATCAAGTTTTCATCAGATCTCGACGTTTTAAGGTCACAGGAAGCTTCCCTGACTATTTCCGCGATGGTGTCCGTGCGGCTGTATGTATGAATGTATGTGTGTGTGTATGTGTATGTATGTAAACCTCTTATAACTTTTGAACGGCTTGACTGATCGGATCGAAATAGATGGCAATCCAAAGAGTATCATTGCCATTAAATTTCGTGAAAATTTGAATCGATTCGGTTTGCTAGATTTTGAGATATCTCAAAAATAAAATTTCTTTTTCTCAAAAGTTTACAACAGCTACCTCTATTAGCTCAGAGAGCTCGAAATAACATAAATTATATTTTTAAGCTCGAAGAGTTCAAAAACGTCATAAATGCAATTTTAAGAGCTTATTTATGGAATTAGTGGGAAGTTGCAGGTATGGCCGTTAGGGTCAACCGTTTTCCAGATTTTTTATTTTGATAAACATGATTTTTAACTTATAATATGAGGATTATACCGGGAAAAAAGAAAGGATCTAAAGTGATTTATCATGATGGTCATACGTATGCAAGAGACTGTCAAAGTACTCATATTTTTCGATGCTCGAGGAAAAAATCTTATGCTTGCACAGCATATCTGAATTTTTCAAAAGTAATTCTTGACATTGAAGAATGCTTAGGCTTGACTGAAGGTGAAGATTTCGTTGTGGAAAACCATCATGCTGATCTTCCTCAAGAAGATAAAGATCAGTGGTCCATTCTGATTAACATAATGATAAAAAGATGTGAAGAGAGCAATGGAGGTATAAAAGAAATATTTGATGATGTCTGTCAACCGTAAGTTTCATTTATTTATGTATTTATATTTACTCATTTTTATACTGAAGAAAAATTTTTAATTTTATTATAAAATGTAATTTAACTCCAATTAATTATATGTTTTTATTTATAGATTTCCAGAATTATGTTTTAATTATAATTTTAACTCTTGCTCGAGCATTTTGTCACGAGTGCGTGCAGCCAGTCGAGAAAAAATACCGTCGAAACTTTCTGAGTTGGGTAAAATTCTCAAAGAGCACGGTATTGCTACAGATTATATTCAACATAATGGAGACACGGCGATAATATTTACAAGAAATTCATTACTAGAAGTTTTAAAGAAAAGTAACAATATTTACATGGATGGAACTTTTGAGGTTTGCGGTTGATTTATTAATATATTATATAGTTTTATAATTAACGGGAAACACCACTGTGATGGTCGAAAAAAAAAGACAATTTCGGGAATTTTTTTGACAGGGAAAATAAAGGAATTTGAGGATTGAATTTTTTTATGAAATTCATAATAAATAAAAAAATACATACGACACGAAATATCAACAACAAATATAACCTATACAATATTCAGGCGCATCCGAGACGAAACTCAGCGGTGTCCTCCTTGAAATGACTCGGAAGAGTGAGGACAACAGTGCTTTCACTGATGCCGTGAGGGTAGCTACTGCTAATATTGGCATGGTCAAGACACTCACGCTCACGACAACGATTGAGATCCTCGACCTAGATGGAGTCTCTACTGAAAATGATGTCTGTGAAGCACTCCAACACGACTTCACCAACAGCCTGGAGATCAAATGTGTGAATTTGACAAAACTTACACCACGAGGCAATCGGGCAGCTTTCTGCAAGATAGACGAGGGTAGCGCAATCAAGATCTTTGACGAGGCCCATATAAAGATCAGATAGATAAACTGCCGCATTCACCCAGTTGCGAAAGTAACCAGATGCTATAAATGCCTTGGTTTTGGATACCACACGCGTAACAGCCGCACGGATACCATCGCGGGAACAGTCGGGGAAGCTTCCTGAGACTTTAAAACGTCGAGATTTGATGAAACCTTGATTTTTGCAAAACGGGGTAGAACCACAAACCTCCCGATTTTCATAGCGGAGAGTTAAAAATAATAAATTAAATAAATAAATAAATCAAATAAAAGTGCTAGTGATGTGATAAGTTGGTTAAGAAAAAAATTAAAATAAAGAAATGAAATAATAGTATATTGTGGACAAGTTCTCGATTGCCCACGAAAGCGAAGTTGAATGCACGAGCGAAGCAAGGGTTGGGGGGGAGGGGGGCGAAGCCTCCCAGTTCCTGCAAACAAATAAAAAAATTAAAAAAAAGCAACAAATATAGTTCGAACAATGAATAAAAATTTATTATTATTAATTAACAAAAAATAAATTTTTTGAATTTTTGAAAAGAGTGAAGCCTTCCCAGATCAAAAGTAATAGCTAAAAAAATTAGAAAAACGGTTCACCCTAAAGGCCATCCCTGCAACTTCCCGCTAATTCCATTCCTGAGCGCTTAAAATTGTACTTATGCCACCTAAAAATGAAATAAGTATAAACTATTTTTATGTATTTATTTATTCAATAATAAAGAGTATTCAGAAGTATTCAAAATTACTAACCTTAATTGCCAAGAATTGATTGTCAGGAGCTTGGTGCAAAAATTGATTGATTTGCTCAGCGTCTAACGTTTCAGCATTTTTTGATTTGAAACCTTTATTTTGTTGCTTTAAAAAAGCAATCAAACCCGAATAATTAAATATATTAATTTTGTGTTTGATGTCAATCAGACTCCGCAATATTGAGTAAGTGGACCACAAAGTTGATGGTAATTTAGTTTCGGTAAGTTCACTAAAGTATGTCAGAAGAATGAGTTCAGAAAAACTCTTGACATTTTTATTATTTCGCTATTCCCCAAACTTATTGCAAGCTGCTTTATATTTTGGTCTTGATACTTGAGGAACTAAATTATTTATCCTTTCATTGGCTTCTTTCGGGATTTCAGGTGATGTGGGTTCGTCACTAGTTCTTCAGTTTTCGGTATTATTTCCGACTCCATATTCATTTTTAAACTTTTTAAACTTAAATTATAATTTTATTTATTAAATAAAACTGTTTGACGTGTCAACCTCAATTCAGCTTTAATATTTTGAATGTATTTTTTTTTTATTATTTTAGCAATTTTATCTGAATTTTCGTGTGCCAAGTATAATTTGCGTGCGACAAGTAAACTTTTCACACTCGAACAACAGTTTCATTTACGAAAAAACTCACGCGTAATTTTGAAATGGGCAAACGGCTCTTTTTCAACTTCAACAGTGAGCGTCAAGATACTTCTTTTCCCGCATGAGTAATACAAAAAATTGATTAAATAAAAAATTGAAAAAAAAAATTAATTGATTAAAGAGAGATAAATGAAATAAAAATGCTAGTGATGTGATTAATTGGTTATAAAAAAAATTAAAATTGGCTAAATTGATAATAAATAAATTGATAACATCAACTAATTATAATAGATGATAAATAAGAATTGAAAGAAATAATAAATAAAATAAAAATTGAAGAATATAATAAATTGAATAAAAAATTGAAAAAAAATAATAACAAATTAAATAAAAAATTATAATACATTTGCATGCTGAAAATTATAAATTTAAATAAATGATTTCTGGTAATATTAATGATCATATATTGAAAAATTTTCTTATAGTTTCAGGAAAAATGAATCGTCCTCAGAGGATATTAATCGATCAATACATCCATTTTGATGTAATTATACCAAGGCTTTGGTATGATTACTTCAACGGAGATATAGAAGAACTTATTAATCACATCTACTGTGAATTAATAACAATCGTGATTGCAGAAGTCTTTCAGCGCCCAATTATGTCAATTGGTCGCTTGGGTGCTGAATTGATTAAAAACGAAACGAGCCAATCATAGTTATTTCAATTATCGAGACGTATCCAAAATCAGTCATACTTCATCATTGAAAATGGTGCTAAGAGAATTTTCAACATCCCGCTAAGAAAATCGAACATACAACGCTTATCTGAACCTCGCTTACGCAACCATGCGCCGCAAATTGCACGGTTACCTCGATTTGCGGTAACCAGTCCGCAACCAGGCTCGAATCTACAGCTAGACTCAAGTCCACAGCCTGGCTCAAGTCTACAGCCAGGCCCAATTCTAACTGAAGACTCAAGTCCATCGTCAAGTCGAGGTGTAACTTGGGATTATTGCCCTCATCAACTCCAGAAGCACTCCGACGATGGAGGAGGTGGAGAGTTGGGAGTCTAATAACTCTCATAAACTTTGATGAATCACCATCACCACCACCACCAGCATCACCAGAAGTAGCAGTGATGGCAGGATGGTTGCCACTGCTGTTACCAGAATTGGAGCTGGTAACACCGCCCAAGCAACGATGTGAGTTCTGCAACCCTAACCCTAACTCACGTTGTTACTTATTCCCAAAGTCACCAACACCGTTGACAGCAACGACAGTGTTGCTGCCAGAAGGGCGGTCACCATCACCAATGGGATCAGAAAGGCTTTCATTATCACTAATTAGATTAGGAGGGCATTCACCATCACCAATGGGATCAGAAGGGCGTTTACCATCATCGATGAGATTAAAAGACGGGACACTATCATCATTTTCAACATCTAAATTTTTTAGTTCAGATGTTGAAAATGATGACGATGAATATTTTAATAATAATTATTATGATTATTTTATCACTATTCTAATAATTTTATCATTATTATAATTAGTATTGTGACTGATTTTATAACTAATATTTTGCATGCCTTAAGCACAAAGTGCGCCTCTACTCTCGCCTAAAAATCGTGATTTCGATTAAAACGTGATTTTCATAATTTAAACGAAAAAAATTATAGATAAAAAGCATATTGAAATAAATAATAGTAACTATAGAACACGTTAAAAAAATTTTCTTATCGATTAAATAAGATTTCTCAGAAAAAACTCGTATTTCTGATGAATTAAATGGATAAGAGCGTGGTATTCACGGGAGCTATGGGCTTGACAACACCACAACTTAGTCAAAAATCACTTTCACGATTTAATTTTTTTTTGTTTTATTCCTGAGGAAGTTTATCAAAACCCTTGTGAAAATTGCGTGTCAAAATAATTCCGTTTCGATACAGTTAATTTTTTTCGATTGTCAGTTCGGTGACTTTTTCTGCGATTTCGGCAGCCATATGTATTATTTTTGATAAACAGAATTGAAATAACTATAAACAAGCAGAAACTATACATACATGATGGTATAATTACTAACTGTTTTATCATCTGTTAAAATTTTTCTTTAGTTCGACCTACAGAGGGGATAATACTACTCCCGGGAAAATTCAAATCAAAAACGAATAATTTTTGTTACGATCTAAATAATTTTTGTATGACATGAACGCTTAAGGCATGCTCATTTGGATTTTCCAAACTTTTTTTTATATTATTAATCCATATTAAGTTAAGCTGAAGTATTATTATTATTATTATTATTATTATTATAATAATTATTATTATTATAATAATAATTATTATTATTGTTTATTTGTTAAGCTAATGAAAAAAATTAGGAAAACGGTTGACCCTATGGTGATGATGATGATGATGATGATGATGGTGATGATGATGGTGTGATGATGGTGATGATGATGATGATGATGATGATGGTGATGATGATGGTGTGATGATGGTGATGATGATGATGATGATGATGATGGTGATGATGATGGTGTGATGATGGTGATGATGATGATGATGATGATGATGGTGATGATGATGGTGTGATGATGGTGATGATGATGATGATGATGATGATGGTGATGATGATGGTGTGATGATGGTGATGATGATGATGATGATGATGATGGTGATGATGATGGTGTGATGATGGTGATGATGATGATGATGATGATGATGGTGATGATGATGGTGTGATGATGGTGATGATGATGATGATGATGATGATGGTGATGATGATGGTGTGATGATGGTGATGATGATGATGATGATGATGATGATGGTGATGATGATGGTGTGATGATGGTGATGATGATGATGATGATGATGATGGTGATGATGATGGTGTGATGATGGTGATGATGATGATGATGATGATGATGGTGATGATGATGGTGTGATGATGGTGATGATGATGATGATGATGATGATGGTGATGATGATGGTGTGATGATGGTGATGATGATGATGATGATGATGATGGTGATGATGATGGTGTGATGATGGTGATGATGATGATGATGATGATGATGGTGATGATGATGGTGTGATGATGGTGATGATGATGATGATGATGATGATGGTGATGATGATGGTGTGATGATGGTGATGATGATGATGATGATGATGATGGTGATGATGATGGTGTGATGATGGTGATGATGATGATGATGATGATGATGGTGATGATGATGGTGTGATGATGGTGATGATGATGATGATGATGATGATGGTGATGATGATGGTGTGATGATGGTGATGATGATGATGATGATGATGATGGTGATGATGATGGTGTGATGATGGTGATGATGATGATGATGATGATGATGGTGATGATGATGGTGTGATGATGGTGATGATGATGATGATGATGATGATGGTGATGATGATGGTGTGATGATGGTGATGATGATGATGATGATGATGATGGTGATGATGATGGTGTGATGATGGTGATGATGATGATGATGATGATGATGATGGTGATGATGATGGTGTGATGATGGTGATGATGATGATGATGATGATGATGGTGATGATGATGGTGTGATGATGGTGATGATGATGATGATGATGATGATGGTGATGATGATGGTGTGATGATGGTGATGATGATGATGATGATGATGATGGTGATGATGATGGTGTGATGATGGTGATGATGATGATGATGATGATGATGGTGATGATGATGGTGTGATGATGGTGATGATGATGATGATGATGATGATGGTGATGATGATGGTGTGATGATGGTGATGATGATGATGATGATGATGATGGTGATGATGATGGTGTGATGATGGTGATGATGATGATGATGATGATGATGGTGATGATGATGGTGTGATGATGGTGATGATGATGATGATGATGATGATGGTGATGATGATGGTGTGATGATGGTGATGATGATGATGATGATGATGATGGTGATGATGATGGTGTGATGATGGTGATGATGATGATGATGATGATGATGGTGATGATGATGGTGTGATGATGGTGATGATGATGATGATGATGATGATGGTGATGATGATGGTGTGATGATGGTGATGATGATGATGATGATGATGATGGTGATGATGATGGTGTGATGATGGTGATGATGATGATGATGATGATGATGGTGATGATGATGGTGTGATGATGGTGATGATGATGATGATGATGATGATGATCATTTTCAGCAATAATGAATAACCATGTAAGTTTATAATGATAATCTTTTAGCACTCGCGTATTTTACAATGTCTCACTTGCGCTGGAGCGACATCATATATTTAAGTTAAATATCGTTGTGTGTACGTTGATAATGTCATTAAAAATATTTGCAGTCGTTTTCATGCATCGTTTTGTGTGAGAAAAACTGTGAATTTGCGGATTGTGGACCATCATTGTAGTATTTCAGGAGATACATTCGTTATCCAAATTGTATTTATTACAATTTTAATTCGGTCATTCAACAACGATTATATGATGCGTACAGTGACTTCGAGAGTAAGCCAACTTTTTACAGCTTCGCAAACGTGAATATTTTTTGTCATTTTTAGATTAAATAAAATTATTAAATAACTACTTAATAATAGAAACTTGGGCAATAATTTGGAAATAATAACTTTTTTTTTGTATTGATTATTTTCATATTTTCTATCTCTATTAATATTGTATTGTAATATATTTATAATTTATCATTAAATCAAAGCAGTAGTATAATTTACAATATGAATTTCATTAATTTCAGATTATTTATCACAAAACCGCGCAATTATCATTATTATATTTGAAAGGTTGTATATTATGATTATTAGTAATTTAAGAATTAATTTTACATTTGTTTCAGATATTTACAATGAATTATTTGTAATTCATTATTATCATTATTATTATTGTATGTATCGCCGTAAATCATAGTTATAGTACCTGGTTATTATCGTAGCCTTTACTCGCACGGGTGAAGTCCTGTATTATCGATCGCGAGCTAAAGGTTTATTAAATTTGGGGAAAATGGCTAAAGAGGCCCTCGTGGTCGAACACGAGGCCTCGAACGTTTTTACGGTGACATAGATCGGGAGACACGCGGCAACCCGCAGAGTGTAAGAGTGTGGATCTGGCACCTTTGATCGAGTTCCCTTTTTTGGTGAGTACTCACAAGTTGAGCCATTTTATTAACCACGCACCGTGCTGTCTCCCGGCGAACAGATTAGTATTTGAAGCCGGTATTAATTATTCGAGCCAGCCAGTATTATTTATTTATTTTGTTTTGTCGAGATAACCCGACTGGGGATTTCGGGTATATCTCACTTCAATAATATTTGGATATAAAATAAAAGATTCTAATTTATAACCAGCGTCGTCGCAATTTAATAACATACTCAGGATTTATATTAATTATTAATAATTGTACGCGACAAATTAATTATTATTGTTATTTTATATAGTTCACCCGGCAAAGGAATTCGGCTCTGAACTTAGCTTAATTATTTTGTGTTTTAAATAAATAGCTTATTTTTTATATATATTGCGACTGATTATTAAGAATTTGCTTTTATGAATTTCTTTCTCCTTTCTTTCCTGATATTTGTACGCTCGTTATCTATCCCCTTGAGTACCTGTGGATCGGCCCTGGAATTAAAGGGTTTGTTGTTTCCCAAGCGAAAGAACAACTGGCGTCCAAGAAAATCGTGCACTAACCCAGCCTGAGGAAGAGCTGCTGGTTGCTTGGGAGGCGAAGAGTTCCCTCCCAAGTCCATTTTTTTGTTTGTTTAGTTTTGTATTGGGCGACCTGGACAATATTACGTCTCCACTGACCGCTCCACTGTTAGCTGGAGCGTAATTTTTGTTACACAGTGAAACTGTTTTTGTTCGGATTTTAGTATTTTTTGTAATTTTAATAAAAATTTACTATTAGTACAAATTTAAATCTCACGTTGGCTGCATTTTTATAGCAAACTATTCCCTTGAAGCTACAGTTTATGTAAAAATAATTCCAGCGCACCCTGGCGGGTGTAGATGCAAGCTGTGAAATGTATTTTTCTAACTGTAGTTTCCCATCTATCGGAGGATTACCATGCACTATCGATTGAATGAAGGCGTAATTTTCAAATTTAAAGAATTTCATATCATTATAATGAACTAATTTAAAAATTAATATGGCTTATACTAATACATTTTCAATTATTAAAATAGACGTTTCTTCTAGATTGAATATAATATTTTATTGCACTTAATAACAGTAAATTATAATTTTTTTACTAAATGCTTTCTAATATTTAAATGAGTTAATTAATTATTAATTAAATTGATTTAATTAAATATTAATACTACTATTAAATATTAATCAAATAAAAAGTATTATTAGTTAAATGTATATTTATCTTAATAAATATATAAATATTTTTTTCTAGTTTAAAAAAAAATAAAATTATTAAAAGAAAGTAAAGTTAAGTTTTTCTTATTAGAAATGCCATTCTGTTGTTGGTAGGGATTTAAGGAACAATATTTGCTCTAAATGGTCAGCACTTAATCGATTTCTGATAGCATTTCCAATATGACTAGCAATAGAAAAAAGTCTTTCACACGGGACAGAACCTGCAGGAATCGTGAGGTGTTGTAAGGCTATCGATGATAAAACTGGTGCAGATTTTTTTTTCTCGGTCCAAAACTCAATTGCGTTTTCATTTTCTTGAGGAGGACTGTCGAGAAATTTTTTAAATTCTAATTCATCCAGATTAGTTGTAGAAGTAGTCCGATTTTTTGATTTTGCCGCGATGTGTTGCTGATAATAATTTTTTAATTCTTGAGAACCGTAAAATGACGATTTTTTTTTTTCAGTAGGTTTTAGTGAATTAGTTGGTGTACTTTCTTGATGAATCGGAGTTCTTTTTTGTATCAAATCAATGACTTTTTTTCTGGCTTGATATGCTGCATCATCATTAGGAAATATCGAATTTTTGTAACGAGGATCAAGTATCCCAGCAACAAAGATTAGCGAGTGAGACTCCAAACCTTTAAATCGAAGTCTCATTCGTTCAATTAAATAACTTCTTGCAGTTTTTATTGTTTCTGATCTGCATTCGACTTTTTTTACTTCATTTATTATAAAATAATAACAAAATATATCATCACTAATTGTGACATACTTTTCCCCACTCAAGTTTTTAGTCACAATTTCAGCTGGACGCAAGATGTTTACTAATTCGATTAAAGAGAGAATTTCTTGACCAGTTAGACAAGGTGGCGCATGATCTAACTTAATTAATAATGAAACCACGTAATCAATAATATTAAGGAAACGATCTAGCATGTAAAAAGTAGAATTCCATCTCGTTGGTACATTCTGAATAAGTCGCAAAGTTTGCTCCGCATCGGCTTGAATTTTTTTCAGTTCAGCAGCTGCTGTGGGGCTTTTAAAGAAAGTTACTATTTTTTTAACTTTATTTACTATTTCAGTAATTTCTGGAGACTTATCTATTAATTCCTGCATAACAAGGTTTAGTGAATGAGCAAAACATCTAACACCTTTAGCAGAGCCAAATAAGTCGTTCACCGCTTTTACCATGTTACTTCCATTATCAGTAACTACTGCAACTACTTTTTTTATATCAATTTTCCATGCTTCAAGCATAGATTTTAATGCTTTCGCTATATTTTCTGCTGTATGTCTTTCTTGCAGTTCCTTAACACCTAGTACTGCTTCTGATAATTTACCCTCAAAGTGATAGTGTGCTGTGCATCCTAAGAAACTTCGCGAGTTATGGGTATCAGTCCAAACATCAGCGATTAAAGAAAAGCATTCTATTTTGCTCAACTTTTCTTGAAAAAGTAATTTCAAAGCTTCAGCTTTGTGTTCAATTAAGGTTGTTATTTTGTTTCTTCCAGGAATTTCGTAATAAAGACACTCAATCTGTAACAGCTTCTGTAGTCCTGGCTTATCAGTAGCAGACAGTGGTAAATCATCCTTAACGATCATATATATTAGCGCATTTGAAATTTTTTCACTTTTAGGACCACCTGTAACACCAATTTTTGAATGTTTTAATAGATAAATTTATAAATACCAACTTAAATGCTATAGAATCATTTTTAAGTGAATACTCACTCTTACATGAATTTATTTCATCCTTAATTGTGTCGATACGTAGTTGAGTTAGTTTTTTTTCTGTGGATTGAACTTTCATCTAAACAAATTAAAAAATATATCGATTTAATTGAATTCTAAAAAAAAGTTGAAGCTAATAATTTAAATACAATCACTGGTCGTACTGCATTATCAATGACCGAAGGAGTAGAGGGTTTGTACACATTCCCATGAACTCCTTTCAAATGATTTGTCAGGTTGGTGGTACATCCTGGAGCGGAAATAAGTTTTAGACATAACTTGCAGGTTCCATCTTTCTCATTTTTAATGAAAAAATTCCAAACATCTGACTTTACAGGTCTCTTTCTTTTCATTCTAGAGAAATTAAAAAATAAATTAATAATTTTTTTATTTATAAAAACTAAAATATTTAAATTTATTTATTATTAAAGATATATCATATAAAATCATATAATGTATTCATATGATATCAAGTTAAATATACTTTTTTTAAACAAAACTTACCCAACATCTTTTTTCGATGCGGTAGAAACTGTAGCTTCATTTGAATTCATCTGAACATCTGAAAAAATGAATGATTAATCAAAACTGCGTACGAAATAAAAGTTCACTTACAATTAAACTAAAAAATGTTCACAGGTCAAAAAAATGTCATTTTGTCTTAGATAATTACAGAAATTGATTACTTTACTCCCACTATTACTAGGAGCAGATTTTTTTGAAGAAGTGTCATTTTTAGCTTTTGACAGGTCATGGTTAACTTCTATATCATCATCAAGAGTTTTTATAGGTGTACTCCAGGTCTATATCAAACCTTAACGTTATGAGTTATAATATTTTTGATACTATAGTATTTCCACATAAACTTTTAGCTTCCCTATAGATTAGAAGATTTGTCAACGTCTTTGTCTTATTTTTTCAAAGTTTATACGGCCAATCACCTCATTTAAGTACCTACTAATATTCTGACATCGGTATCGGTAATTTTTTAGCATTAAAATTCCTTGGAAAAACCTCGAAAATTAAAAAAAAAATAAGATTTTTTTTATGAGTACTTTTTTTTTAATTATCTATTAAAAATTTTTTTTATTGTTTAATTTTTTTTTTCAATTTTAAAGAAAATAATTTGTTTATTTTTATTTATTTTCATATAGCTCTCAATTAGAAGATAAAAGAAAAAACGCCAATAAATTTTCGATCTCAAAAAAAATAAAATCATCTGAATTGAATATTTCAAAATCATTGAAAGATTTTGAATGAACAATAAAAAATTATCCTACAATCAATAACATTTTTAGAATTCAAGTAGAGGCAGAAGATGATTCTGTAGCATGTTTATTTTCAACTAAAGTGATGTTTAGTAAGATTGGAAGTGCTAATGAAATTTATTTACATACAACATTTAAGGTATAACACAAATATTTCTAGTTAAACTTTTTTATAAAATATTTACTTCAACTTAAATACTGCTTGTTAAAAATCCAAAAAATTGTAATAATTTTTTTTGCTTTCATCATTTTTTAAGTAACGTAATAAACATTGATTATTTTACAGGTCCAGTTAAGTGATTTAAATCATTCCCAGTTAATGATCTTTCATATAAGAAAAAACGATATAGTAATTATTTAAAATTTTTTTTAATAATTTTGTAAAATTTAAATATCAGAGTAGGAAGTTATAACTTTTTAAATTAAAGATTGTTTAGCTACTACATAATCGCATCTTATTTTTTTTTTTTATAAATTTACACTTTCTTAATTAAAAAATCCTTTTCAAAATTCGGAAATTTATTCAATTTTTTTAGTGTATATTTCAAAAGACATTAAAAACTATTTTAATTTTCAATTTTTAACACATTATAGGGAATTCCAAGTTTATTTATTGTACTAAATTCTACTAGTAGAGCTTTATACGTAAAAATTTGACAAGAACTGCTTAGGTACCTACCAAATATTCGTATAAACTTAAAAATTGTTGTAAGTGATTGTTACATACCATTGATCAGTGCGACAAAAGAAGTCCTTAAAGGAGTTGAAATGAAAGGGTGTTGGTTTAACTATATTAGAGTATGTAATTGATATGAAATTCGTACTGTACAATACTTCAGATACATTGTGGCATTTGAAAGTGAATTATATACTTCATAACTAATTTTTATATTTTATTTTGTTTACAGATATTGACCAGAAAGTGGAAAACTTTCAATTTGACAAACTTGAATCATGAAATTTTGCAGTACAGTTTTGCAATTCCGACATTGCTAGCTACTGAATTTGAGAATGCCATTGAACAAATTGAAGTAATAATTAATGATAACACTGAAAAATATTCAAACGATATTAATGGACTACAACAATTCACAAAATTTCTGCGTTTATGGTGGCAGCCTTTGGCTGAATTTATCTCTTGTTCTGAAAATGTAAATAATTCAATAAATATTTCGGAATACTTTGATCGACATATTGGAAGTAAACTAGGATCGTTGTCTCCAAATATTTTTCAATTTTCAGGTGAGTGAGTTGTAATTTATTAAAAAATATAAATGTTAATGTTGATTGTAAATAATTTCCCATCGTTTTAAATGATAGATGGATTTATTGGTTCTTTGTTCAGTAGAAAATAACTACCTTTTATAATTTTTCATTATAATTTGCTTAGTAGCTAGTGAATTTCGAATTCTTAGCTGCTCATACCAACTATCATTTAAATAATTCACTTATACCTATGTATATAAAATTTCATGACATGCTTATCAATAAAAAAAAATAAATAAAATATAAAAAAGCACTTCTTCGAAGTGATTGGAAACAAAAGATGAAATGAAAAAAATAGAAAAAAAAAATATGTTAATCTTTGGCTGCCATTTGTTGGACGTCATCATCATCTGCGAGCACTGTCGTATGCTCAGCATCTTTTAACCATTTCCCTCTCTTCTTGGATAGCCGGATGAATTTTCTAAGGAACTGACAAATTTCTTTAATCGGTCTGCACTATCAGCCGGTCAAAATCGGCCCCATTTCTATTTCCGGGTCAATTTATAATGAATTCTATCATCTCTGCTTGGGCTTTGTTTATTACCTTACTGTATCTAAATATGTGTTCGAGGGTTTCGTTTTCTCCTTGGCATAAAAACACCAAGTTGTTTTTATCCAGCTCGTTTTTTTTCTGTTTAAGCAATATTTCCTCCAAACCTTTGACTAGATTGATCTCCCTCTTGAAAGGATTGCCGTTCAGAATGACTCTGCACTCTTATCTGAGTGCAACTTTTGGTCATCTGCCTTCATCCATCCTCAGCACGTCTGCTAAGGAGAAGATATCTGCTAACTCTTTTCTTCTAATCTTTAGTTTCAGGCTTTCTAACCCGCCTTCGCATGTCCAAATATACTCGGAGGTATTTTTTGACAAACCCAACTCTGTTTTACAATACCTACTGTATACCACTTGAATCTCCTTGCTACCTTCCCAGCCCTATATCTCTACTCCGTAGAGAGTCCCGGATTTTATAAAAGAATTGTAAACGTACATTCTCTCTTTAAAGGTATTTCTGCTTGTTCGCTCTATGAAACCTGGAGTTACATTCAGCACTTTCTTAGCTTTGCCTGCCATCTCCTTGGTGTGTCTTCTCCAGATGTTACAGCTGGAGAGCCAACAACCCAGGTATTTAAAATCTTTCACTTCTTCCAGGATGACTTTCCCGTATGTCCATTTAGTTGTGGAGCTACTTTTTTTGTCGCCTACCATTAGTCTTCTTTGTATTTACTTTGAGTGAGTTTTTAGTTTCGTATCTTTCCAGGATTTTCAGTATTTTTTGAACGCTTGCTTCGTTTGGAGCGATTGCTGCGATGTCATCTGCACACTACCCAAGGATATTAGCCCTTCAACTTTTTTTTTGCTGAATTCATAATTAATGTCGTACAAAAAGATATTGAAGAACAGGGGGCTCAGTGGATATCCCTGCCTTACACCTTGTATTGTCTTAAACCCCATTTTATTACTTCGTTTTAAATGTATTTTTTTTTTTTAATTCTATGAATTTAAATATTTAAATTTCTCAAATAAACTACTATAACTACTTTAATTTAGAATGTTTAAATGAAAAAACATTGAGCAAATATATTTTTAAAATTTTATTTGGTATAATATTTTAAAGAAGCAATAATAATATTGAATTAATATTTTAACAGAGCGAGTCAGGGCAATTTGTGATAAGTCAGAGGACATGTATTTAAAAATGGAAAAAGGTTACAACTTTGAATTGTATAAAAAAAATTCTTACATTAAAATTGACAAAAGAATTTCAAAACTTATGGAATTACGAAAAGAAGGAAAAGTTTCATTAAATTATTACATTAAAAACGCAATAGAACCAAAAATGAAAGAAATTATCTTATTAATGTTAGAAGCACCTCAATGTAAATATATAATATATATAAGTACATGAAAAACTTAAAATGTTAAGTCATAAAAATATTGCATGCCTCATAAAGCAAAGCGGATGAGGTTGTGCTCTACACTCGCCTTGTAACAATCAAGCGATTTCTTGAACTAAAATTGTCTCTATTTATTTTCTATCTCTTTTGTAGAACAATATTCACATATAAATATCACGGAAAAACCCTACTTTCAATACTTATGAAATTTTTAAAACACATTTTGCTTTTTAAATAAATAAAAAAAATGTTTTAAATAATTATTCCGTGAACATCCGGCTGTCAAATGAATGTTTGGAAACCAGCGTGATCACGATAACTGCCGAAAAACTTAACTAATCAAGTCCATTTATTTTTTATAGGCTTCAGTATGATTTAAAACTAAGCCCTTTCGAAGATCGCGGTTTAATTCAATGTAGTTTATTTATAATTAGCAATAAACTAAAAATCCAATAACCGTTTGTATGTCTATATCTATGTAAATAAGGTTCATTTACAATACATGGGCAGTACCTTTCTCTTCTGGGTGAACAATGGCGCGAAAGATTTAAAAGTATTTACATTTTATTTTAATAGATTTTATTATGAAAAATGAGATTATGAGGCGTGCACTTTTGAATTTTCGAAAAAATTTTTGAAAAAATTTTTTTAATTTGTTACATTGATTTAACATTTCATTCCTGAAGTATATTAATTTTTTAACCATAAACAAATGTGTTTCAGATGATGGCGACGATGGCAAATTACATGAATTGTCAATTGACGATGGACCAATCAGAGTTAATTAAAAAATGTTCGAGTACTATATTGCTGATATTTTTATTATTATGTATTATATTTATAATTAATTTTTGTGTTGATCTTTTAAAACGATACTAGTTGTATTATCTGTACTGTTAGTAATTAATGTATATTTAAATATATGTATTATATTTTCTGTACATTTATTAATCGTAAATAACATTCTTTAAATATTATATCACTAGCTGTTACGTGCCCGCTCCGCTGGGCGCTTCATAGAATTGTATTTTTAGATCTAGACTTGAAATTTAATTGGAGTATTGTTTTGACTTGTACAGATTCAAACTTCCATTAAATTGGCCTGTATCTTTTATCCATGTGATTATTCTAGATAAAATTCATTGTAACTTTCAATGTGCAATCACTATAACATTCCCGTGGCTTTTTTCTAAAAATTAATATTGATTGACACGAAGATAAAAAACTTTAAATGAACATTGAAAGTTTTAGTTGAAGTAATTGCAAGTCTTATGATTGAAGTCGTAATCTGCCTAGCTTAAAAAGTGCAACGAATTTCGCCGTTAATTAAAATTTTCTCTGTAACATCAATTATACATAGAAAATTATTTATACTTGTTTTTTACGAATTTTCTTAAAATAAGTAGCCAAATTTTTTTTCTATATCTCATATGTTTAGGGAATAGAATGCTTTTAATCTGTTACATTTCCGCGATTCCGTAATAAGAACAATTCATCGGTTATGTGATCAGCAAGAATAAAATGTATGTAAAATTCTTATTCCGTTGACTGAATAGCTACATGTAATGTTAAATTTTG
>CAJNRD030001119.1:13460835-13475607 GCA_905319865.3 Cotesia congregata | reverse complement strand
ATTTATGAATTTTTACTTTATCTTATAAAATATTAGGTGTCATATTTTTTAATATTAAAAAAAAATGTTTAGATCAAATCTGCTGAAATAGATTTTTGGTGTTATTTGATTTGAATGCAAGAACGAGATTATGAAAAAGTAGAAAATAATTTGTTCATCTTATTATCAGTTTAATTATTTTATTATTATTATTATTATTATTATATCTTTATTGCTTTTAAGGTGCATACAATACCCACAGCAAGGGGAGATATAGTGTAATTACACATAATTATACAAAAATAAAATTGACAATAAATATATATATACATAATAGAAGGTTAATACATTGAGATATACCTTATGAGAGAATGCCACTCGTTTAAAAGGAATGCTCTTAATCTAAGCGCATTACTGACATAGCAATATATAGTTTTAATTACTTTGGTATTATTGCTTCTTAAAATAACCTGGACGTCGAGGGGGTAATTAAAATCAGGGGATAAATAATGTTGTCGATAATGCTTGAACTGGGCGCAGGTAGTCAGGAAGTGTTTGATGGAATCCGGTTCGTTGAGGTTGCAGACAGGACAATTCTCCGGGTTAACAGTTTAATTATTTTCTTCGAATTTTAACAAAAATATTAGAAACCTAACAATAGTAGTTATTTGAACTATGATGTCGGAAATTTATTATTTTTATTAGATTTTCAAAATTCTAGTTTTTTACAAATATAAAGAAAATAGATAATTTTTTCTGCTTTGAAAATTAAAAATTTAATTTTCAAAAGTAGGAAGTTATAGATTTCGGTCCGATTTTCAGAGTGCGAGTTTTCATCAGATCTCATATTTTGAGATTCTAGGAAACCGTTGCGACTATTTCCGGCTAGACGTCCGGCCGTGTGTGCATGTATGTATGTATGTATGTATATATGTATGTATGTATGTATGTGAATAAAATTATATCATACAATATCTTTAGAACTAATCAACCGATCTATATGAACGACACGGCGTGAGAAAATGTTCATCGAGACTTCGAGTTAATAAGATTTTCAAATCAATTCGTAGAGCCGTTTCTAATTTTTTTTAAGTTTTTTCTAAATAACTTTCAAAATATTCAACTAATCTACTCCACCCTTCAGAGACACTTTCTTAAACATAAAAAAATGCTTCGAATGCCGCCAAGTAAGTCAAAATTGAACGACGCGTTCAGAAATTACAGTTATTAAAAAATTTTAAAATAACCGTGTTTCACATAACTTTAATATTCTTCGATCCATCGACTTAAAACCTAACAAGCAACTTTTTGTGCTTAAAAAACTGCGTTGAATAACACTAAATGAATAAAAATCGAACGACGCGTTCAAGAGTTATAGCTATTTTAAAATTTTAAAATAATCATTTTTCATATAACTTTTGAGCTCAAAAAGCTCAAAAATCAATCCATTGTAAGATCTTCAAACATTTCAAGCTCATAAAAAGCTAGAAGTTCTAAGGATGACCTGCCGGTTTATCACTTTTCAGATTTTTTTAAAGTTTATTTATAATTCTGTAAGTTATTGTCAAACTTAAAAATTCAAATACCATTTTAAATTCATGTTTCCGGTCATTGACGAAAAGTATTTAAAAAACAAAAAAAACGCGTTGGTTTAAACCAATATAGCCAAAAAAAACATTTTTTTTCACGGCAAAAGCAACCCCATCTGTTGGCAATACATGTAACTACGTAATTACGTTCATGGGGCTTTCGGCTACAAATAAATTGGCGTAACGAGCGAAGCGTGTGCATCAACACACGAGTGTAAAAAGTCACATCTTCTGAGTTTATACCTCAATATAATATACGTAATTAGCTTAATTAATATTACATTGCCCAAAATATCGTTATCAAAAACGAATGCTCATTTTATAATGTGGAAATGAGAGAATGCAAATAATTATTAATAAACGATATTTTTTTTACCGTAATAATAAATACCAGTCTTATTTCCAAATCATATTACGAAAATTCGTTATTTGATCACGATATTATGTTCGCATGGGTCGGCTAGTATGAAATTTTGATTTAATATCTAGCACATGAACTTTTATTAAAAAAGTAGGTCTTAGATTCAAAAATCTTTAAATTTATCGGAACAACGACACGATGGAATTTAGAATCAGTGCACCGGCAAAAGTTATTCATACTTTAAAAATATGAAGGTTATATTAAAAGACTAAAATCCGTAAAATTTTGAACCTCTATATCAACCGATTTTCAAATAAATAAAAAAATATAAGATATTTTATTTCTCATAAAAAGAAAATCGATTCTCCTAAAAATTGTATGTTTTACGAGCGCAGAAAGCTCTTAGAAAAAAATAACATTATTAAGTACCACTATATACGTTGAAAAGAAAAATATTATTATTCTGTAACAACTGTTATTAAAAAAAAAAAAAGATTGCTTCTTTTGTGCGGTAAATATTAACTCATTAATTATATATTAATTAATACGATTGCAAACGAAAACTCAGTTTCAAAGGGTAGAAATGATTACCAAATTTAATTAGTAGTTTGTTTAAGTAACTCAATAATATGACTTTCGCGTTTATTGTCATCGCTCATTTATTTAGAACCATGTTGGATTAAAAACGGTATGTACAGTATTTAGTTTAATCCGATAATAATTACGGCTAAAAATTTTTGGTATGATACAGAGAATAAAAAAATCATCAGCGATTTCTGAAACTTTAAAATAATGTTCAATTTAAGGAAAAAATTTAATTCCGGTAATTTTTTTAAAACTCTCGAAGTTCATTTCCAATAGTCGACATTATTTGCTAAAATTCGGTCGGTTTATTAAAATAAAAGAAAAATTTATTTTTTAAATTGAAATTAGAGATGAAAAAAAATTTTTTTTTAAAATGTGTTGACAGATTTTTCAAGGAAATTAATTACAGTTTTCGAATTTGTCGTGCAATATCCTGCACGATAAACAAATTTTCATTCGAATTCCTGTGTTTTGCTCTGTGTTTTTTTTAATCCCTATAAAATAAATCACTTATATTTTACAGTTATTTCAAAAATATTTAAGCAATGAGGAAAAGACAGCGTAATGAATGAGACTTTAAATCTTGAAGTTTCTTGTTTCTGTCTTCTACTTAAGAAAATACCAGTACTCAGTAACTATTAAAAAATACAACTATCAACTTTTAAAATATTCTTGTAACTTTTAAATGTTCAGAAACTTTGAAAAATTAATCTCTTTCCGTGTTTTGAGTTATTATTTAATATGACGGTTCTTCATATAGTTTATTCGACTTTTAATGAACATCACACGACCAGTATGTTAATAATTCTTTCAAATATATTATTGTTATTAACCATCAGATGTCCAGTTAACATTAAAAATTAAATAATATCCAAACAAAATCAGTTACACTGTAAAAATCACGCCAAGTCCACGTTCATTATACTTACATTTATTTCAAAAACAAATTAATTCTTATCCAAATAATCAGATCCCAGAAAATTATATTAGTAAAGGTTCAAATTTATTTTATCCAATTCAGCAACGTTTCGTTACGTATCGTAACTTCCTCAGGCTTCTAATAACAAACATACATAATATAAATTAAAATTAAAGACTTTTACAACAAAATTTACATCTAAAATAAATTAATAAATTACAAAAATTATACCTTGAAATAAGTTAATTATTTAACACAACTGTCAATATAATAATAAATGTAGCATTACTTTTGGCTAGGTTAGCCATTCGGCTTATCTTATAAAAGCAATTTTTTAACATGACATATATACTTATATAATTATTATTTGTATAGATAATACTTATTAATCACTTAATTAGTATGACTCAATTTCTTATTATAAAACAATATATAAAATATTCATAAATTAACCGAAATCAACATGTGAGTCAAAGTGTCAGTCACCCATGCGTCTACAGTATGTTATGTACAGCTGATTTACTATAGTCAGAATTTATTATGTGATAGTACCAACTTTGTTTCTATGTTGGCTAAAGTGTACTTTAAACTTGCATAGCAAATTAGAATAGATGTTGCTCAAATTTGTTATGTCAGTTCTAAAATTAACTGTGTTATTTATTGATATGAATATCATCTCACTTAGGCAGCGTTTGAATTTTACCCTTTCTCTGTCAAGTATTCTAATATTATCAAAGTCAAACTTATGTCCAGTGTCCATATAATGTACACACAAAGCTGTTTTATCCTTCATCTTATCAGAATTAATGCAACTATATCTATGTTGATATATCCTATTCCCCAAATACTGACTTGCCTGGCCTATGTATGACTGTCCACAGTCACACGGGATTTTATACACCACGTTGGACACCTTCATTTCAGTACTCAGAAAACATCGAGTAATTGACTCCGAAAGACCCTTAATATGCGGGAATCTAAACCTACTATCTTCACGGTAATTATTGTTACTTCTACGATTACCTCCCATCCCGCAATTGTCTTCCATTACGATGTCATTGGCATGCATACTCTTAAACTTATTAATGCAGTTTTTCATGAAAAATTTAGGGAAATTATTTAATTTTAGTATTTTTTCAACTTTAATTAAATTTTCCTCATGGAATGACCTATGGCTTAATTTCATTGCTCTATACAGCAAACCTAATGCCACACTTTGCTTCTGAGATGTTGGGTGGTGTGAGTGAAAATTAAGTAACCTTCCCGAACTAGTAGGTTTTTGATACCAATTTGTTAATAGATTGCCATCCTTAGTTCTCATTATGACCATGTCTAAGAAGGGAATTTTTCCCTCTTTTTCACATTCCAATGTGAACTGAATTTTTGCATGGAATCTATTGAAATACATTAACAAATTGTCTTTCTCATCCTCTGGTACCGCTAATAGTGTGTCATCTACATACAAATATAGCAGCGGGACTGCAAAAGGTAGTGTGCTGATGATCTTCGTCAAAACATAATACATGACTATATTAGCTAGTGATGGACTAAGTGATGGATGCAAAATATACTTAAAAATATTATAATAAATGTATTATATTTACTTTTTATATTTTTGGTACATTTATATTTTAGAATCATAAAATGATGAAACAAAATACTTATTTTGAGAGAACTTAAAATTTCATAATTAAAATTCTAAGAAATTTGGCAAGTTTGTGAAAAAATATTGAATAGTAGCTAAACATTTTAAATTTTTATGATATCAAACTGAAAAAATAAGAATTCAGAATTTTTCGATCAAGATAATAAATAATTATAATTATTGTTTGATTATTAGTAAAAAATGGTTAGATCAATATTTTTTTTCATTTGATTAGAATCTTATCACGCTTCAATTTTTACCAAATTATTTTGCAACTAAAAGACTTTTATGTTACAAATGATAAGAATTAAGTCAGTCAAATATTTATCAAATCAATTTCAACAATTCGTTGTATTAGAATTTTAAGCATTACAATATAAGAAAAAAGAAAAAGAAATTAAATGTCCCATTTTTTTGCAACCGCGAGTTCGGTTGACATATTGCTGACCACAATTGACAAAAAAAAATCACCAAATTCCACATAAAGGCAATTTAATAAAAAATATTGCGGACTTTTTGTGGAGGTCAAATTACTCATGTATAATTCAACGTAGCTTATTAGTGTCAAAATATATTAAAAAAATATCTTGCTTCCTTTTCTTATATTTAATCTGGGAAACCATAAAAAAAACTGTTAAAATTTAAGTGTAAATTAAAATTGATACCTAATATCGACAAGCGGATTGACTAGATCGTAAATTTATTTTTACATGAACTACATTTCATTCCATCCTACATTATTATTTACAAAAAATATATCACAATAATGAAATTAAACGTAATGTTAATTTTGATGTAAATTGACATTTTCATTAATACAATATTGTACTATCATAAATATGTATTATTAAAATCGTGTATGTATTTTAACAGTAAAAAGAAAATCGGAAGATATGAAAAGACTTCGTCCAGCGAAGCGTAGCAAACACAATAAATAGATAAACAAACCAGTCAATGAGCATAATAGTATGTATTATAGTTATGCGGTTGGTATTGAAGTCATGTCTGCCAATAATATCGGAATAAATATTGGATTACAAGCTACACAGTTCGGTTTTATGTTAACGTTAATAAAAGCAAGGAAAATAGGAGCATAGGACAATGATGATACGGTCTATTGCTATTTTACATCTAATATCGATTTGTTAACTTATCGCTTAACAAGTTATGATTAAGGTAATATAAGCGTAAAATCTTTGTGTGGTGAGCTTGTGAAAGGAACTATTGTGAGAGTCTAGCCGACAGGGGGCTCATCAGCGGCGAGGCACTCATCTGTAGCTCTTAATCACTTGCTCACAATCGCACATCAAGTTTTATGTTTTATATCCACCATACACTAAACACTATCACGGAAATTGCAGTGGCGATATCATTAAAAAAATTAATAATCTTATTAAATTTTTTCTTTACGTTCCACTATTTTTTTTTATCAATTTGATTACTATGTAACCTTATTTACTTAAATCTGCTGCTTTATTCTCTGATAGAGTTGCGCGAAAAAAGAGATTATTTATTTTGAGTCTTATATGAAAATATGTTTCTTTATCATTTTTGTTCTTTTGATCTTTATTCTAGTCATTGTATTTTTTAAGTTTGAAATTATGTACATTTAGAAAGTCATAAGTCAAAATTCTAATTTTTGGAAATAACTCATCATTTTTGTACTCTCTAAATCCGAAACAGTGAAAATCACTGGAAATTAGTGGTATATTGAATACTTCACAGTTATAAGTATACCACTTGGTATACTTATAGCTGTGAAACCGTGAAATTCCACTGATTCATTTTAAGAGAGTAGCTTTCAAAGACGCATCATAGATGTTTTTTAAGTAAAATAGAGTAATAATAATAATACAAACTTGTTTTTAATAATATCGCACGTTAGAACACGATAAACCAACATATTTTATAAAAGACCCGGACAAAAAATAGTTGTTTTTTTGCGTCTTCTTATTCTCTTGTTTCAATTTACTTATCACAATGTAAACAGTATACATTACTTAACTAATCTAATTTGTTGAATCATACAAAAAGTTATCGTAACATAATCACGAATTACAAGAAATCGCACTCGAAAAAAGTTAACTTGTTATTATTATGTTTAAAAGGTCTTTTATTTATAGGCCACTTTCGGCAGTGCATCGAAGTATATTAATGATCCACCGAATCGCTTGAATCCGTGATTATGTCAACAATTACTTTGTTTTATTAGGAAATAAAAAATAACGAAAAAATGGACTATTTCACTTTATGTCTTTCATAACGATCGTTAATCGTCTGAATTTTTCAATTAACTAGTATACAATTTACAGCTCTATTAATCTTATAAACAAATTTTACTTGTGTATTCTACACAGTGTAAGTTACAATACTTATCAGTTGTCGGGTTCAATAAATTTTCACGAATTCAATAGTTTCTTTCAATCATCAACGGTACATAGTTCTTAGATTTACTTCATAATAAATAAACATTAACATATACAGTATGTACATTTCTTACAGTTAGGTCGCAGTACAGTGATCATCTAACAATAATTATAATTGTTATTAATATTAAATATCATCAGTATATACATACATAACGGTAATCGAACATATTGTCAATGTTGACTCTTGATGAATCGACAAAGCCTATCATGAGTAATTATATTATATATATATATATATATATATATATATATTATTTTTATACTTAAAAATATTATGTTAACTATGTTATTGTCCATTCACCATATTCTCAATGGAAATTTGATTAGTTTGCCAAATTTATTATTTTTTGGTATCTAATTGAATATGTCTACCAGCTATATTTAATACCAATACTACTAAATTACGTCATATGAAAATCGCCTTTAAGAATTCTCGTAAAGGTTTTTTTGAATTGCTGATTAGCCAGTGCATAGCAGAAAGGATTCATGGGACTGTTCGCGTAACATAAAAAATATGAAAACATATAAAGATGTTCATTAGTGCAGGGTCGATGAGAACAAAAGCCCTCAACAAGCGCCATTACATGATAGGGAGTCCAACAAGCAACAAAAGCACCTAAAATAAATGAAATAGTTCTAAAAGCTTTTCTAGCCCGGTTTTCCGTTCGGGATTTTTGTCTACCAATAGTCGGGTCTTTTTTCTGTGTTTTAGCTTTCAAACGCCGACCAATCGACTTAACAAAATCACGTCGTGATCCACTGCTAGTTTCTATTTCTTTATCAGTGTCTTTTTTTTTTGACTGCCGCTTTGGATCCTGATTAATGACAGTCACCGCAACAACTGTTGGAAGAGCGCTGCTGGAGGAAGACACCTGCGGCTGATTGTTCAGTTTCTGATCAGTCGTTGTGCCGTTGTTAGACGAGTCGATGGATGTGCTTACAACTGTAGTGATTGGCTGACGTTTAATGTCTTCAACTTTTACAGTGACTTCTGTGTTAACTTTGCTAACAACAGTAGGTGATGTTTGCGAAGCTGCGTTGATCTGATGGGTGACGAAGACTCGCGGAGGGTTGGTTTGTGATGAGGCATGTGTTACTTGAGGATTGTGCGAAGGTTGTGTTGGGGTGGTGCCGGATTGGTGCTGAGCAGCAGCCCTGATCAGCGCTGCCTGCAGGAGACTAGTGTTGACTGCTGATGTTCCAGAGTGCCCGAGGACAGGAGATGATGGTGCCGTTGACAGAGGATTCGCTAGGCTGAGGGAAAAAGAAGATGGTGGACTTTCATAGGAAGGACTTGGTACAATAATTGAACTTTCATCCATATACCTCAAATCTGCGCCGTCCAGTCCAGTCATTATATCATAGGTCCCTGCTCCATGAGCCATTAATGATTTTGTCTTGTCAATAGACGATGAAGTTGACGTACTCTCTGATACTGATGGGCTACCTAAAAACTGCGTCGGAGGAGGAATGATGCTTGGTTGTCCAGATGATGAACTTTTATTCCTGATTTCGGATGGTGGTGTATCCTCAATTCGTTCAATGCTATGATTTAAATCAATTTCGTTCGATCGTAATGATTGCTCGGGTGTCAACGTTGTGCTGCTTTTTTCGTATTCGCATGTATTTTCTATAGTGTTTTCTATGTCTGCAAGGCTGTACTCTTGAATCTTGGGCAGTGTGTGAGCTTTTGAAGCTGAGTCTAGCAGCGGAGACGTAGGAGGCATCTTTTTCATCATAGGATTCATTTCAACGTTGATAGGAACCATCCCATTCAGTCGGTTGTTGCTGGTAAATACGTGGACAGCGCCTGCTTGAACCATCAGTCCAGCAATAGATGACCGCTTCCGCACTGCAGATTGCTGACTTGTCACAGCAACTGCACTGTCATCATCTGAATCGAATGCTGGACTGCTTGAGCGCTCAGACCTCTCCATCTCTGATGATGTCGTTCCCGATTTTAGTTTATTGTTTGAATCTTTGTTTTGAGACTGTTGTCCAGATAGCTTACGTCCAGTTCCGGTGTAATTGCCATCCTTGAGGTCATCGCCTGAACCTGGGGCATTATCAACGCTTGTGCTTGATGTGCCACCACTAGGATCTTTGGGTTTGTCTTGACTAAGGATTGTGCTTTGTGTCTTTGAGATTCCGATTCCGGCTGCTCGGCCAGCCATTCCTGACATTGCGCCTGCACTCAAAGCTACCATTGACTGCATCTTTCTTTGCTTAGCCTCACTTTTCTTTTGCATATCGTAAGCTGTTTTATAAATGCCACCATAGAGAATGAACAGTACTACGAGTGTCGTCCAGTAATAACCGATTATCAAGGCAGTGTTGAAGATAGGATCTTTTAAAAATTGAACAGCGCATTCATTTGGTTTGAGATTTCTGTAACCAACAAAGTGTTCCCATCCAAAAATACTTATGAAGAATAAGAGTGCTGGTATGATCCAGGTGATTGTCACCATCCATATAACGCGATTCTTAGTACGCCAACTCCGGTACTTGGCAGCAATCTTCACCGAGCAAAAACGATCTATTGTGATTAGTAGAACGGTGTATTGAGATACCAAGCAAACAGTATAATCTACAGAGAGCCATAAATCACAAAGAAGAGGACCAAGATCCCAGGAGCCCATCAGCACATATACTGTGTAGAATGGCATGGATACCGTACCTAGAAATAGACTATGTTAGCAAGCTAAATACATTTTTTATTGAACTATTAATACTGTTACCGATAAGCATGTCAGTGGCGGCTAATGATGCTATAAAGTAATTGCTCGGCTGTCTTATGGATCGATCGACAATAAAGGCCAGCAGTACGAGGATGTTCCCACCGATGGTTAAAACTATGCAAGCAGCAAGACACAGAGCTATTAAGACTGTTTGCCAAAGCTCAAAAGGTAATGTGTATTCATCCACTTCAAGCAAATCCTCTAAAAATAAAAAATATTTGTTATTTGTCTAAATTTCATTAGTAATTTTAGGAATTGTTCATTTTTTCTTTCGATAATATTGAAAGTTTATTCGAAAAACAATAAAATTATGTGTTAATTATCTAACTGATTGTATTCTCTAACTATAGTGGAAATGTTTATTTTTCATCAAAACACTAGTCTACAATGAAAGTTAATAACTTTTAGAAATTCATTGCACGCCTCATAACATTGAATTGTAATTAAGGATATTCGAGCATAACTAATCAGTTAAAATTTCAAGTGAACATCGATAAAGCATTCATTTATGTGTATACTTTTACAAAGCTTAAACTTTGAAAATTTACACAACAAATGATTCTTATTTTTTTTTATAAGGTCATGAGCGACTACTGTAGGGGGTAAACTTTTTGAGGTTGATCTCGTTTTATTTTTGGGGCTGAGCAGAATAATACATTTAAATATTGAAAATATTCATTGGTGTACGCCGGGTTCGAACCCGGTCCAATGCTTTGGTAAGCAAGGGCCGAATTCGATAGGCTACTGCGCGCCTAACATATGATTCTCTCGAGCTCCTATAAGTAGAATTAGCATTATTAGGCGTATATTTTTGAAATATTTAAACTTTTTACATAGCTGAAGTATCATGTTATATTTATGATCAACTCACCTAAATCGCTACATTCAAATAATCCTGTAAATTAACTGTAATATTTTATAAAAAGTATTTACGTGCTTGAAAAGTTAAAATTAGAGTCTAACAATTAAAAGCTGTAAGTTATACCAACAAAATCAATAAGTTCGAAAAGTCCCTTATTACCTGACTGCGATGCATTAGTGATGTTGGTGATATTATTCCAAAACCAATCTGGAAGTAGTTCACTGTATTCACCACTGAAGCGTGAATCATTAGAATCCAGCCAAGTGCCATTTAATTGGATACATTCTGCACTCATATGATCTGATATATATCGACATATTTGTTTCGGTTGTTTCTGAACCCGCCTTAAACAAAAAGTAAACAGACAGAAATGAGAAACAAATAAAAAAAAAAAGAAATACATTTTTTTCTGGTTTCATTTGTGCTGTGGCAATATTTAAAGTTTTAGAGTAAAAGTTGATAGTACTTTTCGCTGTGAGCTCATTGCGATGATATTGCAACTCAAAAGTTAGTTATGACTCACGTGATATAGATATATATTGATATATATTGCAAGTAGAACAAAATATGGAGAAATGCTAGTGAGATTAGGAAGAAAGTACCAACCCCAATGTATATTTCCCGTTTTCCCAAGTGACAGCAACCTCTTCATGTATCTGATACTATAGTATAGCCTATGTTATACATGTATAATAGAACGACGGTATATTGAGTCAAAGACATGAATGCACCAGCCTTAAAACAATGCTTTTCAAATCAGTAATGCCTGAATGAGATTGCTTATATGTATACATCAATTCGTATATATAGAATATAATTGTGAACTGTTTTATGGTTTGGTTTTCTTTAAATTCAACTGTACCGCATATAAACTACAGTGATTTTTTCTATTGTCTATGAATAAGCTTTATAAAATTGACTATTGTGAATAACACATCACTAAAAATATTAATTAGTTAGTTTTGAATTGTTCGCTAATTATAATTATTCAAGTTATGTGAAGAACTTATGAATTGTTGATGCTCAGCTACCGTCGGAAAGGATATCAATGCTGCCGGTTGACATTATGGGGCAATTGAACCACTCGACTTGAAAAATTAGGAAAACGGTTGACCCTGAAGGCCATCCCTGCAACTTTCCGCCAATTCTATACCTAGCGTTTGAAAATGCAATTATGACGTTTTTGAGCTCTTCGAGCTCAAAAATACAATTTGTGTGTTACTTTGAGATCTCCGAGCTTAAAAAATAGCTTTTGTAAGCTTTTAAGTTCTTCGAACTCAAAAGTTTGATAAAACACTATTTTTTGAATTTTTAAATTGCAATAACTTTTGAATGAATGATTTTCACGCGGTTGGTGGCATTCGACGTAGTTTTCTAAGCTTCATGGAGAATCTTCAAGTTTAGATTGATAGAATGAAAAATTTCGAAGTAATTCCAAAAAAACACTTTTTTCGGTTTTCTTTCGTTAACGACAACTCACGAACGAACCAACCGATTTTAACCGGACTGACGGCGATCGACGTGGTTTTTTAATGTTGAAAGCTGATTAATTTTTGGAATTGATCGGTAAATCCGTTTAAAAGTTATTCCAAGAAAACCACTTTAAAAAAACATTTTTTTTGTAGTTTTTTTGCAATTCCTCAAAATCTACCGGTCCGAATCGTTCCAAAGTATATTCAAAATCTAAGTTCAGTCAAGCTCTTTCGAATGGCACCAACCGCGATCAAATCGGTCAAGCCGTTCAAAAGCTACGAGAGGTTTACATATATCCATACACACACACACACACACACACACACACACACACACACACACACACACACACACACACACACATACATATATACATACATACATACATACATACATACATACATACACTAAAGACGCAAGAATCATGGAGAAAGGCTGGACCAGTATATCGACTGAGTGCCCTACGAGTAGCTAGCACCTTTCGCACAATATCAGAGGATGCAGTGTGTGTTATTTCCGGTACTCTGCCTCTCAGAGTCCTAGCAGAGCAAAGACGGAACCTATATCAGCGAAAAAGGTCAACCACACTGAGCCCTGAAAAACTTAGAAGCGAAGAACGGCAACACAGCATCGCAAGATGGCAACAAGAGTGGAACGCTTCAGATAAGGGTCGGTGGACGTACCGTCTCATACCTCGGATTGATGAGTGGTTCAACCGGAGTCACGGTGAGATCAACTATTACTTAACGCAGATGTTATCAGGACACGGATGTTACCGGAAGTATCTCCACCGCTTTAAGCATGACGATACCCCAGAGTGCCCGTCCTGTCCAGGGGTCAATGAAGATGCGGAGCATGTCTTCTTTGTGTGTCCACGTTTCAACCAACAGCGCAATGAGTTAGAGAAGATTCTGAAGAAGAGAACCCAACCAGAGTCAATAGTAGAGGCAATGTTGTCGTCAGAAGCTGCCTGGAACGCCACAAGCATTTTTGCTACAAAAGTGCTTACTGAGTTGCGATCCATTGAGAGGAAAAGAGCGAAAGACCGAATCTAAAAGGAAGAAATAACATCTTAGCCACCAGAAGGAAGAGCGGCAGCTAATTCCTCCCCCCGCGAAGAAATGCCTTACGGCGGTACCATGGGGGATTAGAGGATAGAAGAGAAAGGGGTTTAGGGTTTAGTGGGTAGGGACGTCAGTGTCGAGTTTTAGTATGACGCTGCGTCGAGTCGCCACATATCCGGGCCAACATCTATGCCTAGAATCCGTAAAAAGGATTCCCCCCCCAAAAAAAAAAACATACATACATACATACATACATACATACATACATACATACATACATACATACATACATACATACATACATACATACTAGAGTGGTCCAAAAAAAAAAGTTTTTTGCCTATCATCTTAAAAGCTTCTCTAAGGCATAAAAAAAATTCCCTTCAAAGCGCAGCTTGATATTTCAATTCTTCATGAAGCTCAATGAATTTTTATTTTCCCATTTAAATAACACGTAAAAAAATTTTATTTACGTTTTCATCCGGTAAAACTACGAAAAAAAAATTTTTTTATATTTTTCGTCAATTATTCTTGTAGAAAATTTAATTTTCGACAAAAAAGTACTGAGGTAGTTTTTTCGTAATCTTAACGAGTAAAAAGTTATTGAGCTTTAAATACTTGCACAAAAGAAAATTTAAACGAAGATAGTTTCAAAGCAACTTTTCGAAAACTCGTTTGTTAACTGCATGTATTTATTTCAAAATTTATCAAACTAGACTGTCTCTAATATAATTAACACATATCTTTTGGTGAAGTATTAACTAAGAACTATGAATAATTTCTCTCATTACAATTTCGATATTTTTTTCTATGATTTTTTAAAATTGAACTTGAATTTCATTACGGAATCTGAATCAAGAGCAAGCTAGTACTTCCGGATGTATACTGAAGTTATTTTTTTTTTATTTAAGAAAAAATAACAAACATAAAATAAAAAATTTGCTATTTTCTATCAATATGTAATATTCTCACAAATTTGATGTATATACATTAGAAATTAACTTTCTTTGTTGCTGTAAGATGGACAGCGGTGATTTAGGTCCAACTCACTTCCTCCCTCCCCGGCGCTGTGTTAGTAGCCCTGGACGGGGTGGTAGTAGCATAAATAAAAAAAAAAAAAAAGGAAAG
>CAJNRD030001119.1:13449777-13459786 GCA_905319865.3 Cotesia congregata | reverse complement strand
AAACTACTGCTATCATCTGTAGCCAGCTTAGCACGACTGATGTGACTACAGATGATAGCAGTAGTCTCCTGGTTTGCTTTGGGCCTCCGACGTTTGGCATCAGCCGTGCTAAGCTAGCTGCCACTGCTGATGCTTTTGCACTCACGTGTTCGATTTGCTGCTTAAAGTTGAGTCGGGCATCAAGCATCATTCCCAGATATCGGATATATGGTTGTTATGTGATTTCTTGTGGTCCGACTTTCAGTTTTATGGTCTCTATTACTTTTCTGCTGGTAATAAGCACAGCCTGAGTCTTCTGTTTAGCCAGTTGTAGATTCATTGAATCCATCCACTGGTTAACTTTCTCAAAGGTGATACCGAACATGTGATTTATCTCATCTAGGTGTTTCGTAACGATTACGACAGCTACATCGTCTGTGTATGCAACAAGCTTGACACTTCTTGGTAGATTCAGTCTCAGCAGGCCATCATACATGACATTCCACAAAAGTGGACCCAGAACAGAACCCTGGGGTACACTTCCGGTAATATCGTACTCTTTTGGACCATTTTTCGTGTCGTATCTCAGGATTCTGTCCGTAAAGTAGCTAGCCACTATCCTACGTAGGTATCCTGGTACGTTTTTCTCTTCCAGAGCTTGCATAATGCAGTCCCAGTTCGCGGAGTTGAAGGCATTTTTGATGTCCAGAGTGGCCACCAGGCAGTACTTCTTCGCTCCACCCTTTCATCTGTGTGTGTGTGTGTGTGTGTGTGTGTGTGTGTGTGTGTGTGTGTGTGTGTGTGAAAGTATGGAAACCGCTTATAACTTTTGAACGGCTTGACCGATTTCATCGAGGTTGGTGCTATCCGAAAGGGCTTGACCAAATTTAGATTTTGAAACCTATTTGGACCGATTCAGATTAATAGATTTTGAGAAATCTTCAAAAAACTGAAAAAAAAATTTTTTTCACATTGTTTATTCATTTATTATTTACTATTAATTGTCATAAAATTATATGGGGTCAGATGAACCAGTAGTCCCGGAGACGATTGAACCACGGAAAAGCATGATACCTACGCGCACATCTTGACTCTACGTCAAAAATGCTAAAGGAAATAACCTAACAATTTAATGAACTGAATTTATAATGAAAATTTTTTCTGAATTCATTGTTAATTGATATAATATAATATATGTGCATTAAAAAAGTACAATAGTAATATTAACAACCCTAGTGGTTTTGTAAATGCCGAAAAAATATCGTAATTATACAGTATTAATGCGGTATTTTTTCAGCATTTTTTCGGTTGTTTTGGTCAGTTTTTTCATCGAAATATTACGGAACATTTACCGTAAAAATGCGAATAATTTACGTTCAAAATGCGAAATATTTACGCTCAAAATGCCATACATTTACGCTAAAAATTTAGAATATTTACGCTGAAAATGTGGCATATTTATGGTAATAAAGCGGTAAAATGACTGTATTAAAACCATATTTAAAAAATGGTATAAAATTAAATAACGCTCAGACTCGGATTCGAACTCAGAATCTTCTGAGGACAAGTCGGCTACTCTACTATTTGAGCTACCTGGCTTGTACTATATGTTTGCTTATTCTATATATATATTAAGCCACACTGTCCATTTTACGATAAGCATATTTGAAATTGAACGATATAGTTATCTATGTAAAACAATATAACTTTTCGATTTTAGAAAATTTCCAATTTTTCATTTTATTGGAAAGTTTTCATTTTATTCATTTCTATTAACATAGAAGTGAACTAAAAATAAAACCAAATCTTTAATAATTTCCCATTATGTCAGAAAATATTCGGCAAAATTACTGTATCATTACGGTAATTATTTGGAATTTTTTGGGTAAAATCGGCGGTAATAAAAAATATTATCAAAAATACTTTAAATAAATTTTATTTTTAGTATCAAGAAATTTTTATTTTTTTTGCTACAATTTAATAACTACGAGGTTTAAATTAAATTAAATCTTAGTTAAGGAACGTTGTACATACATCTTTATAAAAACATTAATTTATTGCATGTCGTCACCTCCTTCTGGTACAGTTATGTACAAATTGTTTTGGTTTCGAAAATCTTCTACAACATAACAAGGACATTCAATATTGTTAATCGGAACTGCTATTATATTTTTTAGTTTTCTACATAGAAATATATTATCTAATACTATATTTGAAACCACTGAGTGAAATGGATTGTATGTAAATAAAGTTTTTTATAACTGCAAAAAATTGTGACCTGTTAAAACATTGATCGCAAAATTTTTGACAGTCACATTCACATAATCCGACAAATATTTGTATTTGTCCTATTTTATAATTTCTTCCGTTGAGGCGATATTTTACAAAACCCGAGTTTGTTCTTGGATAATTCTTTATTACTTTTCCGGTCCTGATTTGATTTTGTTCTCGTTTTTGAACCAAATAATCTTCCGATTCATACAACACTCCTGATTTAAAAAGTTTTTTAAATATTATAAATTTCTTTGTGTTGACCAATACATTGCCATTCTCAAATGCAGTGAAGTAACAAGCTGATATATACGGTTTGACTTCGTAGGTTCCAGCAATAGATGTTTTTTCAGCAATCAAGGTAAGTTTACGTCTATTTCTACTTGCTAATTCTAACTTATTACAAAATGTATTGATTTTTGTGCCAGGTCTCAACGTATTCAATTTAGTATCCGATAAATTAAAATATAACATTACTGCTGAGCAAATCTGCAACTGCGCATATCTTGTTCCGTGAGCTAAATCTTTCAAAATAACATTCAAATTTTCAAAGGGGTAACATGATGACATTGTGAGAGGTCCGAGTTTTTTGACTACGTCCACGAGATGAATCAATTGGTGTAAGTTACAGCTCATATGGCGAGTACCATATAAATCTTCAAATTTTCCAATGAATTCGGTCAAAGCCCTCGAGCAAATTTCCAGAGATTCTGGAGATATACTTTTCGAATGTAAAGTTGCAATACTATAAACTAAAAGAACCATATGATTAAAATATATTGGATCCATAATGTTGTGCAAAACGGGTAAGCAATAATAAAGAAGAAAAATACGAAATTCTGAAGCTTTCCAGTATTTCAAATTGGACAAAGATTGAGGCAGTCTTGGAACTGTAGATGGTGGACAAATCAAACGTATTCTCTTGTCTACTAGATGAATTTGAGAGTATAGAGAAGCTTTTTTATAACACCCAAGTCAACACAGTGCATCGTATAAATCGCTGTCGTCTCAATAAAATTATAACAAATTTTCGAAAGAACTGTTGGGCCTTTTACACCTTTTTCAGGAATTAAAGTTTTTAGAGTTTTTTCAGCTAATTTGATTGTGTCGATTGTGGTCCGCAACTTTACTTGAAAATTTGAACGATAAACTTGAACTTTATTTTTTTTTTGACTTGCAATTTCACACTTTTGACAACCATATGTACCCATATGTGGTGACATGTTCAAAAATGTTGAGTTTGCTGGCAAATCACATGTACCGCATAAAATTATTCCTCGAACAGTTATTGATTCATTTCGTCCAGCTACATTGATGTTAACTCCTTTATATAATAGTTCAAGTTCCTTACGGAAAACACCCATAAACATATTATTATCAGGTTTATTTATTCCACTCCATAAACCACATAATATAATATTTTCTTTTTTTATCCTTTCATTATAAGGTAGTTCATTTATCCTTAAAAAAAACGGCCAGACGCTAAATTTAGAATTTTTATAAAGTTGAACTCCATCTGTATTCCACATAAAAGATATATTTGTTTGTTGAGATAGAAGACCACCATTTTCAAAAAGACTCTGATATATTTCTCCGTCGTAAATATCTTCATAATGATTAACACTTGATTTTTGCCGATTGAAACGATAATTTAATTGATCATAAAAATCAACTCTAGAAAACATCGTTTGAAGTTGATTTAAAATAGGAATTTGGATAAAATAATCATTTTCATTTTGACTAGCACAAATTTCACAAGTAGATTTTTCTGAAATTAATGAAATGAAACAGTTCGAACAGTAGTAGTGACGGATAAATGGTGTTGCTATATTTTCGAAGTATTCTTTAAATTTATATGCTGACGTAATGCAAATATTAGGTTCTTTGCAATGCACACTTAACCACACAAGAAGATCACTTACAACGGCCATAGGTAACTTATGACGCATTCCTAATAACAAAGTTGACAATAAACTTTCGTTTAATGATATTGGAGCATCTGGATAGAGAGGAAGATCACCCATATCAATATCATTATGAGAAAAATTGTTCTCCTCAATGTACGAAGGTTCTAAATGTGAATCACGGAAGGATATTTCGTGACTCTTATCATTATGCTGAATATCTTCATCATTACTTGAATTATTACAATGCTCATCATCAAAATAATTGGTGTTATTGTGATTTTCATCGTCATCGTAGCTATCATGATAATGAATATCTCCGGAATTATCATGATGGAATTGAAGGTCATCTTTACTATCATTTCTCTCTCCATCATCGTCATAACTGAGGTCGATATAAAAATTACAATCGTCTAAATTTCTATTTAATGAAAAATCATCACTGTGACAGGTGTTTTGATAATTAATATGTTTGATTTGACGGTTCAATGTAAAATGTTGATAATTACGATTCAAATTTCCAGTATTCATAGTTAAAAAACTAGACTCATCAATTAACTTTGAACTATATTCGATGCAGCTATTATCTTCACCTAGAAATGAATCATATAATGGAATTGAATTTTTAATTTTTTTATTGACTTAACTTAGTTCTTAACACAAGTATGCACAAGGAAAATTAAAATTCTACACAATTTCTAAAAACGTAAAAAATAAAATATTTATACGTTTTACTCTCAACCCAACAAACTTCTTAAATGTGAATAAAATAAATTTTTTTTTCAAACAAAAAACTCCACATTGAACAAAAATTTTGCGTTATTAAATAATCATCGAAGAATAATAATTAGGTGCAGTGATTAATGATTAAAAATAATTAATAGTAATTACCAATAATTATATTATTACTAAATGAAATTTGTAATTTATTGTTTACTGGTAGTTCCTTCGTTACTGAATTTTCTAGGATATTACTAAAGTCATGTTCAGAAGTTACATTATTGTTGCTGGCGTCAGATAAACAACTATTATCAAATGCAGCAGGAATTTGTGTCTGACATATTTTTCTGATTTTATATTGATAACTTTTTGAGTACTCATTAATATTTTTGACTCTTTTAGACATATTTTATTGTTTATTTTCTATTTGACTCAGATCAGCGCTTTCTTTTATTTATTATAACTTACAAGTTATTTTTGTTGATAAACAAACACGCTACTGTATTCACACTATTGAATTTTATTTCATTGACAGATCGTAAATAAATAAATTATTTAAATTTATTTAAATATAATTAAATAATAACGAGATATTCCAAGAATATCAGCTGAAATGTTTGCATTAATTTGGTGGATACACTCAAAAAAATCCAGTGTGATTCCTTACAATACAATTAAATTTTCTGCAAAAAAAGAAGCTTCGGTTTTACAGAGAAAGAAATTTCACTCCGTTAAAATTTTGAGGACAAGTGGTATGTTTTTACTCCAAAATTATTAACCAAAAAATTTTTCTTTCCAAAAACCAAAAAATTTCAATAGTTTTTACAAAACATACTTTAATCAAAAAGTCTTAACCTCAATTTTAATATTTTATTTATTTTTTCGATATTATTAATTAACTAATTAAATTATTACTAATTAACTAATTCAATTATTTTTGTTACTAATCAATTGATTTAATTATTGTTAATTGATTTCTAATTATAGAAGACAACGCTTGGCTTGAATCGTTAAAAGTAGATGGTGATGGAAACGTTTATATGCCGGAAGATAATATACATAAGAAAAACCTGAGGGCTCGTAAACGAGAATCCAGTAAGGAAGGTAAAGAGCTAACCAGTGAAATTAAAAAGAGAAAACTTCAACGAGATTTGAAGCTAGCAAAGGAGCCATCTATTTTCGAGGAAATAGACAAACCTCCAGCAGGCAAAACAAGAGATGCGACTTCCCGCGAAGAAGAAAGTAAGAACACTGATTCATCATCAGAAGGTGAGACTTCTAACTCAGATGTCACTTCCGTCTCTGAAGATGACCAAAAAAAAAAAAGACAAAACCATCGAAGTCTCACAAATTTAATTTTGATGATCCGCTTTTTATGGGAAATAATTCTCGTAAAAGTGAGTCATTTGAGAGTAAAAGTTCACAGAGAAGTTCCCAATGTCTTAACTGTCCTTTGTGTAACTTAAAAAAATGAGGGTAAATATATATCTATTTATTAAAAATTTATTTGTTCTATTCAAATAATTATTATTATTTAAATTTTAGAATCTCAACTTTACATTGGATTCTTGCAAGGCGTCGTCGGATTCCTCAAAGATCACGGTTGTTCTTCATCTTCATCCTCTAAAACGGTTGTTGAAACGAAAGATTCTCCGGCATCTCGTTCTTCAGCGAGTGGTTATTCCAAGATGCCATGGAATTTATCGGGACCTCGAAAGGTAACAAATAATAAATTTTGGGTGACAAATAATCTAAAGGCATAATTTTTTAATAAATAGGTTGAATTGCATCCAATGAGTGATGTGTATATTGAATCATGTGAGTTGGATTGCCTCAAAACCAAATACACTTATGACCCGAAAGAAATGTCGAGACAGATTTTCAAGAAAGTTATTGGGACAGACAATCTACTAAAAATGAGCCGCACGGGTGGAAACGGGTGGACACGGTTGCCAAATGATGTATTCACTGCTGTTCACGGTAGAGTTAATTTGCGTTACAGATGCCATCAGTGTTTACAATAATTAAATGCTCTTTTCGAAAAACTATTGCCAGATAATAAAATAATATATGATATAATTTAAATAATATATGTTTCAGGTTTTATTTCAAAGAATGCTCGGCCAAAACTGTCAGCAGCTGAATTTGAACGGTGTGTCACCCTCATGTTTACTTCCCTGAGACCTGGACAGTAAAAAAAGTAAAATCAAATAAGAAGAAAGTACTGATTAAGCGGCTGGCTGAATTATCATTTTTTTTATCTTTCTATTCCTCTTCTTTAAAAAAAAAATATTAAAATTTTTCGTGTTTTACTGTGATCATTGTATGCACCTTATAATTTTGTTAATGATTGTGTTCTCAAAATAAAAGATCCATTTATATTAAGAAATTTTTTATCAAAGCAGTCGCTACCTGATCCCTGGATGACTACTAGATTATCACTGATTAACCAAGCAACTTTTATCCCATAACTGAACGACTTTTATGCGATTTCCGAATGATCTATAGGTTGTCGCTGATTGATCACTGGGTGATCTCTAATTGATCTCTGATTGATCACTATCAGATTATTCTCCTCAGAGTGATCAGTTATTGATCTTTAAGTGATCTCTTATTGATCTGTGGTTGATTACTGAGTGATCAATTATTGATCAATGAACGATGAGTTATTGATCAATCCGTGATCGATGATTGATCAGTCAGTGATCAGTCAGTGATCAATGAATGATCAATCCATTTTTGTACGGGATAAACTGGATATTTACAGTATAAAAACTGGCCAAAACAACTATAGTTCAACCGCATTATTACCGAATTATAACGGTAAATATACGGCATGAGCATAAATGCCGAAAAATTACGGTATTTTTACGGCATTCTTAAAACCGCGAGGGAAGTAACAATTAATATATATTGTTTATTAATAGTTCGGGTTTGAGTTTTACCTTATCTTCGCGCTCGGGGTTCAAGCATGCAAAAAACGAGGTTTATATAGAAGAAGCGAATAAAAATGTAATGTAACCTATAAAATACTGTGCAGCTTTTAATCAATACTCCTAAAAAAAATAATTCCATAAATTTTACATGAATTAAAAAGAATAATGCAATGACATAAAATGAGAGTCTATTTAAAATACAACCAGAGTTAACTATTAAAAAAAAAAAAAAACTGACGACTAAAGTCAAAAATTGGAACAAAAATTTTCAACAAATGTCTTTTTTAGGATTACTACTTGAGCCAAGCTCAAAGTCAGACAAAATTCAGCGAAGAGGCTTAAAATAATCGCAAAAGAGATTTTTTAAAAATGAAAGAAATTGAAAGGATAGTTGGATATGATATGTAGGGAACGATGAAAAAGATTGCGAGTATATTCATCATACAGCAGCTATTTCCCGGAAAAATGTAACGAGTCAAAAGTACCTCATCTACAGATGGTTCAAGTATATGAGAGCATGTATGAGTCAGATAGTACAGAAGTATAAGCTTCCAATAGCCAGAGATCATCACTGTGAAATGGCATGAATGTGCTTTACAGCTAGATAAAAAAAATATAGAATGGTATGGTGGCTGATGCGAATAGGAGGTGGGCTGCTAAAAATCAGAGTGATGAACGTTCAACGAGTGAATGTGGAAAAAATAGTATTCAAGGGTTAAGAGTATCAAAATGAATGAGAGAATATGCAAGGGGCAACAAGTACTCGGCACTGTTTTAACCAACTTACTGTCAATTTTATATATGACGCATCTGTTTTCGAATTCAGTAAACTGTTGCATCTAAACTTTATCTTACGACGAGTGTTAAAAAACATTTATTTTGTTGTTTTCTTAAAAAATTAATACTTTATTTTTTGTAATAAAGGATTAATTATATTAAATGTTATCGAAAATAAATTAATTTAATAAGCGATTGACCTGTTCTGATTTATCTGAAATGAAATTTTTTCTAAACACAAATCTTTAGTCTTCAATCTTCCTTCTTTTGTAACTAATTAACTACACTCAGAATTAAAAAAAATTTCTCATGACGTATAGAGACTACTTAGAGGTTACTTATTAATTACTTAAGAATGAGTCGGTGATTTTTAACCCTTTTCACTTCTAAATCAGGACATTGAATTTACCAGGACATTGAGTTTAGGCTAAACTTGTAAAAAATTTTACGCCTCCGTATAATTACTGCATAAATAAATTAAAAAACAATTCACTGTTCGAAGAAAGTTTTTTCCAGTTTTGACAGCCTGATACGGATATGGAATATCAATCGTTCATTTGATATTATATAAAAAAAAAATTAGGAAAACGGTTGAACCTAAAGGCCATCCCTGCAACTTCTCGCTACTTCCATACCTAAGTGCTCAACAATTCACTTATTTTTTAAGCTCTTCAAGCTCAAAAATATAATTTTTGTGTAATTTTGAGCTCTCCGAGCTCAAATAAATCGCTGTTCTGTACTTTTGAGCTCTTCGAGCTCAAAAGGCTAATGGAAGTTTTATAGCACACTATTTTTTGAATTTTCAAACCGCAATAACTTTTGAATGAATTAACCGATTTACTCGCGGTTTACGGCATTCAACGCAGTTTTTTGAGTTCTTTGAAAAATTTTTGAGCGTAAACTGGTCAAACTAAAAATTTCATAGAAATTCTGAAAAAAAACATTTTTTTCAATTTTTTTCAACAACGATATCTCACGAACAAATCAACCGATTTTGATCTGGCTGGTGGCAATCGACGTGGTTTTTTGAGATAAGGAGCTGATTAGTTTTTGGAATTGATCGGTTCAGCCGTTTAAAGATATTTCAAAAAAACGAATTTTTGGAAATTTTATTTTTGAGATTTCTCAAAATTGATCGACTCAAATTCTGTAAATTAGTATCAGAATTCTAGACACACACACACACACACACACACACACACACTCACACACACACTCACACACACACACACACACACACACAGACATAAGGAAAGCTTCCTAGGACCTGAAGACGTCGAGATCCGATGAACACTCGATTTTCGAAAAACGGGGTAAAACCAATAACTTCCCGATTTTTGAAAATTTTCAATTTTCTTAGCGGGAAGTTAAAAATTAGAAAAACGGTTCACCCTAAAGGCCATCCCTGCAACTTCCCGCTAC
>CAJNRD030001119.1:13414725-13444076 GCA_905319865.3 Cotesia congregata | reverse complement strand
AAACACACACACACACACACACACACACACACACACACACACACACGGTGACATCACCGTGGAAATAGTCAGGAAAGCTTCCTAGGACCTCAAAACGTTGAGATCTGATGAAAACTCGATTTTCGAAAAACGGGGTGAAAACAATAACTTCCCGATTTTTGAAAATTTTCAATTTTCTTAGCGGGAAATTAAAAATCGATACTGTTAGTCGTTGAATATAAAATTGTTTTTAGTCCAAGATTTATTACATTATATAACGTTCAAGTAAGAAAAAAGCTTTAATTAAACTTCAAGAAGAAAAAATCGATGGTTAATTAATTTAGTAGCGGTTAATAAGTTGAAAGTATACGTAAAGTTGATACAGAGCATCTTGTAAGGAGCTACTTATTTTAACTTTTCACGTTTCAACTATTTTTTATTAGCAATAAAATATTTATTATCACTTTCAAGTATTCATACTAATTTGTACTTTTACAGATAATGAAAAAAATGCGTACATTTAAATGAAAAGTATTGATTACAAAACGATAAGTTTCATTAATTTCATTAAAACTAAGCAAATAAAAGAGTTTTGAGTGATGAATAGCCCAATTAAACACAAAATTTAATTAGAAATATTCTAATACATAATTTGAAAATCTAGAACGATGGGTTGAAAGAAATTGAGTTAGAATGATTGAGCTAGTTATGAAAAGAAAATAAAGAAAAAAAAATAGATGAAGGGCACACAAAGGATGACGATGTCAGGGTCGTTGAATTCAAAGTGTTTAGTTTGTCCACTCTGTGGTCCTTTTATGTCCAACATGTTTACATTTTATTTTTAAATTCCCCTCGAGGAAATGCTTTTTCTAAACTTTTTGTAGATTTTATATAAAGAGTGTACAGGCAATACATAACCCATAACCTGGGGCTGATATCAGAGACTGTGGCTCTATAAATCGAGGCCGTTTCCGGCGCATCATCGCTCTCTACCCAAAATTCACAGATAACCCAGGGCAAAATAGTTCTGAGAGCGAAATGTACTTCAATTCACACGAGACATGAGACTAAAAAAAGTTTAAGCTTCAGAAAAGTATTTTATACGACTCTTTACTCGAGATATCTTGAATTATAAGTTTGTCTTGTTTCTGGTACTTTATTTGTTTATTTATAGTGTTTTCTTTTATTTTCTTCTGCTTAGTCTTTAAGGAAAGCTGTCACGTAAATGTAACTCAAGAATGAGAAAATTCTCTCGACGCTGATAAATGCAAATAGAATTTGGGAATTCAAGCTGTCACTTCGGTGAGACAGCCGTAAATTATCCTTTCCGATGGATGTGTTACTTTAAATAAAATTGTTTTGCTATTTATTCATTGTGTTCAATTATCTTTTATTTGTTAAGGTACACGGAAAAAATGAAACCTGACTGGTTCGTTTTCGGCACCAGACTCAGTCGTGTGCAAGAAAAAATGGAAGAAATAGATATTTATGTCATAAGGCCGTTTAGTGGCGATTTTGACACCGACGATATTTCGATATGAGCTTAAGGTTTGTGGCAGGAAGGTTTGAAACGGGCGTAATTTTAACGTCCGAGGCGTAGCCGATAAATTTTTTTTTACTCGGGATCTTTTACACGTAGAGGTATAGAGAGATGGTAAAGTTAGTATGAAATTATTTGGCCCACTCGAGTGGTAGAAATTTTTTTTGGCAATCACAAAAAGTGCAAAATGACGTTTATCATTACGTTTAAATAATTCTGAAATAAAAAATTTATTACATTTCCTATGGAATGTTTTGGTCTGCTCTGCTCCTGCCTAATATTAAGGTAGTTGTAGCGTGAAAGGCATTTCAACAGAAAGTTATGAAATTTTTTTTATCGAAAGATAAATATATTAATAATTTACTACCAAAATTTCAGATCAATTGACCGCACCGTTTTTGAGTAATTAATTTTCGAAATCGCATCTTTTACACGTAGAGGTATAGAGAGATGGTAAAGTTAGTATGAAATCTTTGGTCCACTCGAGTGGTACGGAAGATTTCATACTAACTTTACCATCTCTCTATACTTCTACATGTAAAAGATGCGATTTCGAAAATTAATTACTCGAAAACAGTGCGGTCAATTGATCTGAAATTTTGGTAGTGAATTATTAATATATTTATCTTTCGATAAAAAAAATTTTATATTTTTCTGTTGAAATGCCTTTCACGCTACAACTACCTTAAAATCATTATTTATTTTATTATTTAAATAAATGTGATGTTATAATGAGATTCGGTTAAATAAATAAATTATGACTAGCAAAATATATTATAAAATCAATTTTTATATTATATTTACGATAAACTGATTTAATACGTTCTGTACTTTACAGAGTTATTTTTATCTAAGATAGCAGCACAGCAAACAGAAAATTTAAGGTGCACGGAGACCACTAAAGTTAAGCGGCATTAAGCATAGTTAGTAGGTGGGTGACCGCTAGTGTTACAGCCGTAAAATTATATGTAAACATTTTTTTTTTATTTTAATTCATTATAGAGAATTGCGTATGACTCTATCTAGTACTATATCCATAAAATTAAGCAAAATAATTAATCAGAAGTAATAATCGGCTTTCAGATCGGCTGATCAACCATGAATCGGGATGAAAAATGACCATGACTGATCAGGCAAGGTCAATTTTCATGTATAATCAGGTCTGATTATTTTTTCCCAGGTAGTCGATGAAATTTAATCATCAACCATCTTTCAGATTTTTTTTGACAACTTCAGAAAAATTTTCTGTTGGAAGCAAAAAAAAATAATCGTAAATACAACACTCTTATAAATATATCAGACGACATGGTGAAATTTTTCTTGGCTAGATATAAAAATCTTTTCCAGTCTTGTCCGTTTTGATTGATAAAAACTGAATTGCTTTATAAATAATTCTTACCACGCTTTAAAATATATTATAGTTATTACCGTATATTTAAACCGCGAACAATCAACACAATAGCGAATGCGTTAGGTAGAAAAAAAAAATTTTTAATTGTTCTCATTTTCTGTGAATGCATTACCAAATTTTTTATGTGTAATATTCGGAAGATTTTCTATTGTTATTATTCCTACTATTTAATTCTTACTTTTCGTTTATCCATGGACAATAGACCTCTTCAGAGGCACCAAGGGCTATTTTATTTCTTTTCCTCTTCTATCTTTTCACTTGGCTGTCCAACGCGGGGCTTCTCAGTACAGAGTTGAGATGAAAGTACCGTAGAGTAAACTATAGTTGTAGATGTTCTCTTGCTTGCGGTTTGAATGCGATGCTGTGGTTTTGTGGTTTAGTTTACGCGAAAAAGTCTAAGAGCCTTCTTGAATATTCCAAATGAAATGTAAGGAAAGTGCTGATTTTTTTCCTCATACATTTTTTTACGTGAAAATTTCTCTGTTATTAAAACTCTTCAAAAACTAATTCTGAGAAATTCAGAGTAACTTTGAATTTTTTTATTTCAGTAAGCTTCTTTACAGCTTCTTAAAAAGTATGACCATCAGGTCGATCGTTGATTGATTCACTCTTTATATATAAGCTTTATTTTTTATTTATTTATTTATTGAAGAAATTCGGCCCTAGAACTGACGTTCCTTAAAGGCCGTAGAAATTTAATAGTATTACATAGTGAGTAAGTACTTTGAATACAAAATTAGAAAGTAATTTGAATACAAAATTAGAAAGTAATTTGAATACAAAATTAAAAAGTTTGGAAAATCCAAAAGTGCACGCCTCATAGCACTCATTCATTTTTTAAGAAAAAAATTAATTGTGTAATTAATTAAAAAAAAAAAAAAAAATTATAATTAAGTAATTTCTTACAGAGTATTTTTTATTTTTTTTTTTTTTAAATATCGGCGGCGCCCTTTCTTCTTGTCATGCGCGCACGCAATCTAAAAAAAAATCTAGCTTGATCAAGTGGCGCCATAGTTTTCACGTGACAAATAAGGAAAGTTCGTTTAGCTTTGTACGGTTGTATCGTACTAAATTTTAATAAAAATTCGTTCGTTTGGCTTTGTACGATTGTACTAAATTTTAATAAAAATTCAATTAAAAAAAAAAATACGTAAGCTAGGCCACTGATATGCAATACGGACCCAGTTCATCGAATTCTTAAACTAATAAAAAAGATCCGGTCTTGAAATATCAATTTGTTCGGGAGTAATCGTTGGTACATCCAAAATGGGGTGACATCCGGACGTCCACGTAAAATTTTTTTCAAAACGTTTTTTTTTTCAAAATAACAACATGAAATGATTTTAGAAAGTAACAGATGGTTTAATTTAAGTGTTTTTTCGGTGTACATCTATTTATATCATTGTATAAGTGTAATATAGTTGTGATAGAGGCATTTAAAAATCACAAAATTGCTTGATCTTAACGAGTCGAGTATAAAGCACAACCTCACGCGCTTCGCGCTATGAGGCGTGCAAAAGTAATTTGAATACAAAATTGAAAAGTAGTTTGAATACAAAATTAGAAAGCATTTTGAATAACATTTTACTCATATAAGTAAATAAATAATTATTATTATTGACTCTCTAGTTCAAATGTCTTTATCAAAAATTAATTTGTAACACAACGTCTGAAACTCAGCTGAAGAATTCACGGCCACAAGATCACTCGGTAACTGATTCCATTCCCTCACTGCAGTCAACAAGAATGAATTTTCATAGGCAACAGTCCTACAGGCAGGCTGATGCAGAACTTGATTTCTACGCTCAGCACGACCCCTGACATCAAGCAATATATTGAAGTTCGAATGCAACAACTTGTGATGCTGCATATTCAGCATTTTATACACCAGACTCAAAATTAGAAACTCACGCCTACTTCGGAGCGTCAACCATCCAAGTCTCCTCCTGTAAGGTGTTATGTGCTCAAACCGCCTAGGTCCAAATATGAACCTGATGCAAGCATTAAACTTCCGCTGGAGCCTAAGTTGCAAAGTCCCAGAAATATTTGTAAATACAGCACTGCAATAATCAAATATAGGCAATATCAGAGCAGCAACTAGCCTTCTCCGCATTGAAGCACATAGCACCTTACTGTTCATTTTCAATCGAGCAAGACAACTCATCGCTTGTTGGCTAGTAGATACCACTTGGTCATGCCAAGACAAAGTACTGTCCAAGAGAACACCAAGATACTTGACAGTGGAGACATAGACAACAGGCACTCCATTTACGAGCACACAAGGTGCATTCTGACAAATTGGACTGCTAACATGCTGCCGACTGCCGAAAATAGCAGCTTTTGTCTTAGCCTCATTAAGTTTGAGCCGATTGTGACGGCATCAATCTTCAATTTGCACTATCGTAGCATTGAGCCCATCCACTGCCTGCCCAATTCCTTCTATTTTGCAAATAACATAGACCACTAGATCATCAGCATAAAATATATGCTTACAGTCTATCACAGAACCAAGCTCCGAAACAAACAGTGCATACAGCAGCGGGCCAAGCACACTCCCCTGAGGCACTCCACTAGTCAGCTTTTTCCATGACGAGACATTATCCTCATTTTAGACTTTTTAAACTGAGATTTGTTTTTGTTAAGCTCAATTAAGTAATTTGTTTGAATTTATCGAATCAAATTTAACAATTGAAAAATAACTAATACCCGAGCTGTGACTTTTATAACACTATGACTTTAGTATTTATAAATTTATGATAAATTCATTCTACGATGATCGCTTTTAATTCCCTAATATCGGTTGTTTCGTTTGAGTAATTTTAAAGCGAGATATTGTATCAACGGATTCGCAAGTAAATTAATTATAGACCCAATTAATGTCAATAAATTATAGATCTAGTCTCAGCTATGTGAATAACGTAGTAAAAATAGACGATTAAAGTTTCATGTGATTTGTTTTTTTAATAGCATAGTAGTGCATGGGTCAAAACGAGGAACCTCATTAACTATTGGTGATAATAATGACGGAAATGATGATTATCTACGCTATGTTCGTGATTTGTATCATTATAGAACAAGCAGAGAAATCATTTTGTTAGTTTAGTTTATTTTATTCAATTTCAAGGATTTTTAATTATGATAATTGTGAATGTGAATGTATGTTAGAAAAAATATATATAACCCAAAAAAAAATTTAATATCTGACTGTATAAATCAATTTTCTGATGTATTTTGTATCTGAGCGCTCATAATTTCATCAATAGGTTATGTTTAAAAATTCAATTTTAATCATGTTTCTGTTTTTACCTTTTTATGTCATAAAATAAACTATTTGCGGTACGCAATTTCAAAATCATGTTTTATTTACTATACTTGATTCAAAAGTGAGAAACAATTGATCAGTGTTACAAAAACAGAAAAATTTATATTTTTTAAATTAAAAGAAAAAAAAACACAACTTTGAAATTTTACAATTTTTCACAATCATTGAAAAATTTTGTTTTAGAAAAATTTGAGCCCAAAATTTAATATCGGAGTCAATTTTAACAATTTTTTTAAATTAAAAAATCTACGATTCGTAATTTTTTTTTCTCCCATAGCCCCTTCAAATTAGATAATTTCTGTATCTATAAAAGTTCTCAAAATTATTGCAAAATAAAGTTGAAAAATTATATATATAATAAAATTTGAGTTACTGTCGAAAAAATTACTTCAAGGTTAAATTGATTGTAAAGATGATTTCAGTAAAAAATTTTCTTTATCAAGTGTCTTGTTAAAATTATTTAGCAAAAGATTATTATGTTTTAAAAGGTCTGTCAGAAATCAACTCAATGAAAACAATTTGTGGGACTGCTAAGAATTTTTGAAAATTTCATAAAATGTCAATAGTGGATTTTTTTGTTGTCAATCCAAAGCTGCCGGATAAATATTTGTCAATGACAATTCTATAATATTAATTGTTTTCCTGACTTTCATTCAAGTCCCGTATTTTATTTCTATTCTTTAGTGTCTTACCTGATAGAAAAATATTGTATATGTGTGTTAAATACGGTTTTAGTTAAATATCTTTTGTGTTAAAATAGCATAAACTTTGTGCTAAAATAACATAAAGTCTGTTGAATTTCAACACAAATTTTGTGTGGATAAAAAATTCTGTATCAGAAAAATTTTTTCACGGTATCACATACGATCAGATATGAACTTTTTTTCTGACTGATATATAACAAGTTGCCTTAGTATTAAATTGAATACTAATTGTTCTAGACTAGGTCGAAAAATTTCACTCTCTCTTACTGTAAGTTTTCGCTGAAAAACAATCTATTTTTAAAATCCAATGATTTCGTATTTTATGTCGCGCACACATAAAAAACTAAAAGGTTATATGTTATGTGGATCGAATCGAACGGTCTGACCTTCATTGTGGCTCATCCACTTACATAGTAACAGGTGATCGTCTGAGTTACCACCAGACGTTCTCATCAAGTCTACAATATTCGTCTTTTATTCCTCGAAATTAGTTAAGAAGTAATTATTTATAACTTATAACGAAAGTTTTATCATCTACGCAATACGCCACGGGTTTAAACTTGTAAGCCAGTGGACCAATAAATTATAGAAATTGAAAAATAGTAATAAAGCCAGCAAAAGAGTTTATAGATAGAATTAATCAGCTGGATAAAAAATTCAACCGCGGCATCCGTAATTCATTAATTTTCAAATAGCAAATCGCTGAAACGTAATAAAATTAGGTAGTTGTAGTGTTTTTTTTGTATATCTATACAACGGAAACAATGTTAGATTTAAATGTTGGCCAAGACCTTGAATTTAATCGCCTTTTTACAATCTTTCTAGATCTTAAATGAGATTTACCGTCGATCTTGCTGATAGCTACAGGTTTGTTAGTTAATTTAGTTGTATATTTATTTACTAACTACTAACTATATTTAATAAGCAGTTTGTCATGCTTCAAAGTTGCCTCTGTTAGTCTACATCACTGAATGTCTTTGAACTTAGTTCCGAAATTTGTCCGTCCATCAACTACCGTCAAAATTTCATTATTTATTCACAGGTGTATCCGTACTAGCTGCCAACACTGGTAACATCATCGATCGTTCTCCTTTCCAGTTTCACCCTTCCCACACTACTCTCAGAGCCAGTCGGCTTTTCTCTTTACTCGTAATCTGGGAACACGCGAGAGAAAGCGAGAGACTGAATATAACGTGACCTGAAATATCGAATAATGTTGAGCCAACACCGACAATCTACTGACAATTAACAATATGTAGAGTATACAAGGGTGGTAAAAAAAAACCTGAATATTTTGTTCTTTTGAGAAATGTGTTCGTTATGTTTTACAAGTTATTCGAAGTCAATTCGAAAAAAAAATTTTTGGAAGTCATTGGAAATTTTTAGAAATTTATTAAATTGCCATTTAAGGTAGTACTACCGGTTTTAGAATTGACGTTCAGAATTTAATGAAATTTGGCATATTGATACTTTGTCATATCATAATTAAGCAGTAAAATTTTTGGAACCTGAGCAAGTCCTGAAAAAAAGATATTAATATCTACATATTTTTGCTTTTACCATTGATCCTTATGGAGAATCACAGACTTTATTTTATTTCACAAAACTGGACGTTCAGATTCTTATAAAAATCAAGACAACGAGAGAAAATAACATCTAGAACATATTTAATAATAATCAGTATGGTTTCCAAGAATATGAGAATATTGATTAATAAAAAACATTCAAAATTTATCTCTGTCTCTCTTTCTCCAACGTGATTTAGTATAGGGAAATCTACTACGTTAATCAAATAAGGTTAGGTTTTATGATTTGACTTTTGTGGTAACGATAGTACTACCTTAAAAGATACTACCTTAAAAGACAAACTGTAAAAAAACAGAAAATTAATTTTCACTCTCATTCATTAATAAAATCTTTGAATACGCACTTTGTATTTTTGAAGCCAGTAATAACATTTTTTTCAATCTTATTAAAAAAAAGTAAAATAATTTACTCTACGAAGTTTTATTCATTAATAATATAAATAAAATCTGTCTCGGAGTTAATTTAACTCCGGTAGGGATAAAATAAATTAAAAATTATCCATTTTGCAAATTTTTTTCTGTGTACAGAGAAGTTTTATTTTTAATCAATTTTCCCTAACCGATAAAAAAAATTAATTAAAGTAAAGATTGCATGAACGTAAGAATATATTGAGCTTTTAGAGTTAATCTTGACAGGATTCATCAGTTTTTCTTCTCAAACATTTCATCTTAGTCTCTCTAGATTGAGTAAGATGAACCCAGAGAATTTATAGCCACCAAGTTTTTCTGTTTTGGCTTGTTATATCCTGTATGTAGACCTTCGCACTACTTTTACATAAAAATTGAAAAAATAAAAAAAAATAAAAAATTGGTGATCTTAATTAAAGTGTGGTAATATTTTACCAAAGGAAAACTGTTGAACACAAGAAAAAAATTAACTTAATTCAAGGATAAACCTCATGAAGCTTGATAATTATTTTTTTCATTTTTAATAAATTTTAATCGATTTAAAAATTTTTTCTCTTAATTAAAAACTAGAACTAATTTGGTTTTTTTTTGTGTGGTATTCTTTAACCTGAGGTTTGATAAATTTCAACAAAAAATGAGACAAATATTTTTTTAACTTTTAAATTGAAACATGTTATCGAAAACTTAATTTTTATAATCACTTAAATTTCATTACAATTTAATGGTTTAGATAATATAATGTCCAGTATGCTTTTTACGAAAGGGGAAAAAATGAAAAATAACTTCTTTTTGACTGAACTTCTGTCTATCTGATTGTCCGAGATGTCTTCTGGGGAAGAAGTCAATACATTCAATGTGTAACTTCGTTTCATAAAAGTTATCAAGATGTCTTAAAAGCCGATGAGTTTCAAGTTGTAGTAACACGTGACTTAAATGTTACATTATACATCATCGATTTTCTTTAGATAGATTTATTTATAAATCTATCTATTGTAGCCGGTCTCATGTCGGAATTTATAGGAAGTTTTGGTATAATATGTTTCATTTTGTCAAGTAATGCCGAAAAATGACATTAGCTCGAAAGTACGTATAGGTATTTATGTTCACTGATAAAAAAATTAACTTGACTCAAGAGCCAAAATCTTGAAACAAGTTCTCAAATGTATCCCTTCTAGTGCTAGGTCTGTTGCCCTTGAAATGAATATCTGACTTTCGAAGCGCTTGGTACTGAGTCTCCATCCCATCTTATGCGCAGAGCGCATGTTACCCTCTCTATCACTCAATGGCCAATCAGGTTGCTGCACAAGTAACGCTTTAGTTCATAAGTAGCAGTAGGGGATATGAAAAAGGTTTATTACTGAAACACCTACCGAACTGAACGGATCTCTGTTTGACTAGATATATTTACTAGAATTTTCATTAGTTCCAAATCAAAAAGTGGATGGACTAAATAAAGCATTAATCGACAACGTGACGAATAAATCTTCGACATAACCTAGACGATGACCATGACTACATTACCTTAGGTGTAACTGATGAAGACGAACGATTTCTCTTTGGTGACGACTGCAATATTGATGAATTTATTGTAAAAGATGAAAAGGTCGCTCACAAATCTGACGAACTGAAGATGAAAGACAAAGAACTAATAGACAATCGGCGTAGATTTAAAACATGCCGTAGAAGACTGCGCAATCTCCAACAATAACAAATTTAAAATTTTAACATAGTGATTTTGACTACTCTGAAAAGACGAAAGTCTAGAGAAAAATGAATTGGTCCTTTTCAGTACCAACTAACTTTTTACTACTTAAGAAAACTCACTCAAGTAGAATGATTTACTTGAACTTAAAAAAAAAACGACTTTTCTAACTGCAAATACCCATGTTAAATGTTGCCTATACTGGAGAAAAGCAATTTTAACAATAAACCTAATTTAACAACGCTCGATATTATATTGGATTCACACCGGTGTTGGTGATATAATTCTACGGTGTGGAAATACCAGTGTTAAGTCGGTAAAAGTACTAACAATGAATACTGCACTGTAAAAAATCGGAAGTGAATACGAGTGAGATTCTGGAGTGAATGTGGATTTTAATCCCCATGAACACAATTAAAATTAAAAAAAAAAATTTACACGTCAGTATGAAAAAATTTGACTTTTGACAAAAATTCAAATTTACTACAATAAAATTAAAATTTTTCAAAAAATCACAATGTTCGAAAAAATTAAAATCTTTAAAGGAGTTAAAATTAAAAAAAAATTAATAATTAAAAAAAATCAAAGTTTCAAAAAATTTAAATTTTGCAAAAATTGAAATTCAAGAAAAAATCGATTTCTAAGTTTCTATTCACCGTAGAAATGCAACAAGAAAAGTTTGATTACCATCAATGTGTACAAGTAGAGAAAACATGAAAACGGTTCTCAAGCTCCTTATCTTTGATATTTGCCCACGAATCGATCGAGTGAAAACTCGTAAGTTTGCATAAATTCAAAATCCATTTATCGTACTATATGTACGCATATGTAGATCACAAATAAATTAATTATTTTAAGTGCTGGCTAAAAAGAAGCATTGTTGAGACTATAACTATGTAATAGATTATTGCTAACAATGAAATCTGTTCTATAAAAATCTATATATTTTCCATTGATTTAACAAAAATACACAACATAGTGCAAGATAATTTATCGGATAAATTAAAGATTTTGTACAGATCGAAAAATCAATGATCACAAGTCAACTTTATTATCTTTATTCTAAGCTAAATAAATGTTCATTATCTTTCGATTAAAAATTTCCATAATATAATAAAGTTTTTAGTCTATGTGACAAAAAATAATGAAAAGGTATGACTACATGATGGTCATTCACTTTGATTTGCTATTTAAAAATTATCAGGAAATAATTCAACGATAATAACTGCTAAACTTTTTTTAATGATTCACTGATGCAATCTAGCTCCAAGTAGTACGATCAATCTTTGTTATTACACCTTTTCCAATTGCTCCAAAAAGCAATTTAATCAATTTAACGGTCTGAGAAAAACAGTCAGATCTTCTTACAGCAACCAATCTTGTTCAGGATCATTATATGTAGCGATCGTTTTACGTGACTGTTTTACCTTCCCGATTTCTTCTCAACAGACTTAAAAATTCTTCATTATGGAACAGCGATGGTTCTACGTTTTTTAATTTTTTTTTTTTTGATGCAATTATAAAGTTGATTTAACCAAATAGTCTATAAGAAAAATTTAATTACCGTCGCAAAGAAAACATACTGATGATTAACTTCTGAATGGAAATTTGTGAAATTCTACCAAAAGAAACTTGATAAATATAGAGAGAATGCTATTACTTCTTGAATCTTATTCTTTTATAGTGCAATCAAGAATGAACATTGTTCATTTAAGTTCGCATGTTCATACAGATAACAATTTTCCTTATTCTCTGTCTTTCATTTTTTCCGTTATTCCCAGAGCTATATTTATTTTTTCTATTATTTTCGCGGTTTTATACTTTTACTTTGTTGAAAAGTGTTTAAGAGAAAAAAGATAAAAAATTCAGTTGAACCGCTAAACCGTAACAGAAATTTAAATTTCAACGTCAATTAAGTCAATTATTTGAAGCAATGATTTGACAAACGTGTTTTCGGCTAAAGTAATAAAGCTTTCCATTGTATAAAGTCCTTCTTTTGTAGCTCTTGTCACATTCTACCCTTCAGAAAAACTTACCGTTATCATGTTTTCATTTTCATAAAAGCAACGATGCATTATGACAATTTTCAAATTAAAGAACAGCTCGTTTAATTCATTTAATTTACGTATTAAAGGTCACTAATTTTCATTCGTTGTGACATGCAATTAGCCCACATTTTACGTTCTGAATACGATCATTAACTTTTTAATTAAATTATTATTATAATATCTTTCATATTATATTTAATTATAACATTGAAAAATAAAATAATGAAATGAAAGTCCTTTTAAATAAAAAAGTTTATTATTGCTGGTCTTTTTTTCTCATCATCTGCTTCAATAAATAAGGTAAACGATCCAATCTCGCTATACTAAAAGCCATAACTGATTGCACTATCGTTACACTGAAGAAAATGAAAATGTCGCTTTTGAAAAAAAGTAGACTGAAGTAAAAGAGAAAAAATGTATCGCCTGCTATTGATAATACAATTTTATGCAAGTACATCCACTCAGTTTGAAATTATATCGCGCTTCAATAATTTATCAAATAATTGATCACTTTTAACGAGTGAATTTGATAATGTATAGTTTCTACACTGATAAAAGAGAATTAACTTGATACAAGAGAAAAAAATTACACGGTGAGAAATTTCCAATGAATTTTACTATGGGCGCATAGTAACACTGAACTATAAGAAAACTGGTACAAAATTTACAAGTTCCCATAGTAAACGGTATGCGCAGACTACACAATCGTGTCTCTGCGAAGTTATAAGAGGTTTGCATACACACGCACACACACACACACACACACACACACACACACACACACACACACACACACACACACACACACACACACACACACACATACACACACACGCATACTTACACGCTTCTTAAGGCTTCAAAACGTCGAGATCTGTTGAAATCTCGATTTTTGCAAAACGGAATAAAACCAACAACTTCACGATTTTTGGAAAATCATTGATTTTCTTAGCGGAAAGTTAAAAAAGCTAAAGTTCCTGAAATCACTTTGCATAAAAAAACGAGAAATAGTTTTTCTAAATTTATTTATGGTTGACAAAATTTATTTATGGCTCATAAAAAACTGCTTTCAGCTGCATATTTCTTCTCTAAATTTGTTTTCTCTAAGAAAATCACATTTGAATTTGTGTCTCCATTTGAAAAGAACGAAATTTCCTAGCAGTATGTAAGGCAAATGGAAAATTCTGAATCCAAGTTATAATATCTGCGATCCATTGGAATATTCAACATGGGATTTGTTTTTGTATTTCTTACGGAAATAACCTAATTCTGAGAGTCTATTGGAAACTTATATCCCATGTATAGTTATTTACTATATTTGATCGTTTACTAGTAACATGGTTTCCAAGTTCTGCGAAATATATAAGCTCAATAGACAAAAATTGAGATTTGCTATGCACATCAATACACCAATATTCAAATGAATTTTCTCTATACTCGATATCGGATTTTAACAAAAATCATATCATTTGAAAAAAAACAAAAAAGAAAAGAAAATATAAGTCTGATGATAATTTTTTTTTTTTTTTTTCAATTAATCGCGTAGTTTTAGAGCTGCGCGATAAAAATGCGAGTGATAATATGTTCATATCTTCAAAAATATCATAAGTTAACAAGATAGAATGTCATTTGTTAATTATTGACATTTTGACGTCTGCTAGTCGATAAAAATTAATTATAATTAAACAAAACAATATCAATTTTAAATTTTTACTTCATAACATTCCATAAGTCGGATGAGGAGATTAAAAAGTAAATTGAGATGAAAAATTGATTTTTTCAAATATGACTGAGTTCAACGTATCATGAAGACTTGAAAAAAATCCAAACCATAACACATTAAACAGCTTTTTTTTTTTTTCATATAAAAGAACTTAAGGTATGCAAAAAATTGAAACTACATGCTTATATGCGTTCGTAACATTGACGAAAAAAAACTATAACTATAAATGTAACTTTAAAATTGTAATTTCGATGGTGTATTGAAAAATTGGAATTTATGATTCTGCACACTGAGAAAAAAGTATTTTGATAATCACAATACTTGGTATTTTGATAATCAAAATACCAAGTATTCTGATTATCAGAATACAAGTCAATTGAAGACCTATACTCTGCGCAGTAAACTATAATATATGCGCTGTCACTGCCATCGACGTTTTAACACTAACAGTCAGTTTATTTGATTTATGCACTGTTAAAAATAGAATTCAACTAATATTTATTATATTAGCTTGAAAAAAATTTATTATTACACTTATAATTTTAATTTGTTTTGTTAGCTTTATAAGTCAATTGATTTGTGCCAGTAAAGTGAGGTTATAAACATCCAATAGTCTGTTATATTGGTATACTGATAATCAGTATACCTAGGTATTGTGATAATCAGTATACTTATTTTGATAATCAAAATACCACGTATTCTTAGTAGCACAATACCAAGTATTCTAATTATCAAAATAAATATCCTTAGTAGCAAAATACTTTTTTCTCAGTGCATGGTAAGTTTCAAATGACAATAAAAGAACAAGGGCATTAAAAAAATGTGATGTACAACACTTACATAAAATGTTTTAAAACAGACTGTTGAATTTTTTTTCTCATATTCAAACAAAATTTCAATGTTTTATAGAGTTGCTGTCTAGATTTCCGTGGAAATTTAAATATACAAAATGCAAAGTCATCGACCGTAATGTAGAGAGAGAAGAGGCAACAGGCGAGAAATATTTGTGCCAACTCAGCAGACTCATACATTATCTCTATTCACATATTATTTACCCAAGTAATATTCTCAACAATTACATCTGACATTAAAAAGTATCCACAGTAATGATCGTAAGTATACGAGAAAACAAATATAAATTTTTGTTTGACCAAACAAAAAAGTAATAATAAAAAAAAAAGTATATATCAGACTCGGTATAATTTGCATCAAGACTTTAAAAGCCCACGTTAATCAGGCCTACTATTTCTCTCCAGGGATTTTTAAAGTCTCTTTGATCATTTCAAAACATGTCATAATTTCTGTTATGAAAACTCTTAAATTAAAACATTTTCGTCGTTAGAAGTTAAGAAAATAATAAATATAAAAACCAAGAGTTTTATTTCGAAATTGAAAAATTATTCTTGAATTCATTGTGACAAATTTTTAATTTTCCGCTAAGTAAATTGAAAATTTTCGAAAATCGGGAAGTTATTGGTTTCACCCTGTTTTTCGAAAATCGAATTTTCATCAGATCTCAACGTTTTGAGATCCTAGGAAGCTTCCCGTGTGTGTGTGTGTGTGCGTGTGTGTGTGTGTGTGTGTGTGTGTGTGTGTGTGTGTGTGTGTGTGTGTGTGTGTGTGTGTGTGTGTGTGTGTGTGTGTGTGTGTGTGTTCAGTCCATTCTGATGGGCTCGACCACACTTAGATGTTGAATACAATTCAGATCGATTTGGACCGGTAGATTTGGAGAAATCTTAAAAAAAACTACAAAATTAAATATTTTCAAATGTGGTTTTTTTTGAATAACTTTTAAACGGCTCTACCGATCGATTCCAAAAACTGATCAGCTCGTTACATAAAAAAACTACGCCGATCGCCGCTAGCCCGGTCAAAATCGATTGATTCTTTCGTGAGTTATCGTTGACGAAAAAAAGTGATTTTTTCGAATTACACCAGAATTTCCGGTCTGATCAATTTGAGTTTTACAGTATATCATAGGATTTGAAAAACTGCGTCGAATGCTGCCAACCGCATGAGAATCGATCTATTTATTCAAAAGTAATTACAGTTTGGAAATTCAAAGAATAGTGTTTAATTAAACTTCTATCAGAATTTTGAGCTTAAAAGCATGGAACAGTTCATTCTTTGAGCTCGAAAAAGTCAAAAACGTCATCATTGCAATTTTAAGCGCTTAGATATAGAATTAACGGGAAGTTTCAGGAATGGCCCTTAGGGTCAACCGTTTTCCTAATTTTTTTTCTTAATATAAGTACACTGATAAACTTAGGGTAAGATAAATCATTTTAAAAATGAATAATAGAGATAGTTTGAGTGAATCTTATGAGTAAATTATCAAAGTTTAAGCTTTGAAAAAATATCCATATCAATAAATGATTTATCAATGTACTCTAAAAATTTGAAAATGATCTACTGTTGAGTTTTTTTGGAGAAAATTTTCTAACATTTCATTTTTTATATTCTTATACGCAGGTTCGAATGACTAACAAAGTTTTCTCTACGACTTTTTTTTTGTTTTTTCGATACTATCCTCCCAACTTAGACGGATTAAAAATTATCTACAATAAACTTAAGAAGTTGTAAAATATGTCCATTTTTTAGCAGTTATAACGTCGTTAATATAATTATGTGAATCATTAAAGTTAAACATGGTTTTTGAGTCTTCTATATCGACAGCAGTAAATATTACTGAGGGTTCTGCAACGTCAAGAGAACAGCTGAGTCGCATATATACACTCATCTACCCTCAAAGTACTCACATCGGACTATAAACTCTAGGATACGAACTACAATGCACTGTTGCTAGATCTTTTTATATAATCCGAATTAATATTAAGAATTATTCAAATAAAAAATAACGAATTTATTCAATTTTTTTTTGGTAGATTTGGTTAGAAATCTAACTATTGCATTAGTCCTCATGGTGGAATTTTCACCTGATTTTGCTATTATATGTTATAATTAGTCGAGTAGGTTCCAAAAATACCATTGGTTGAAAAATTTATATATATATATTAAAATAAAAAAGTTTGGAAAATCCAAAAGTGGACGACTCATATATGCTCATTTAATTATAAATTATTAAAAAAAAAAAAAAAAAAAAACGTTCAAAATTAATTGTCGAAAAAACAGCTGTACAGGAAAATACTGTACAAGCGCCCCTGGTGGAATAAATGTACATAATATCTATATATATATATATAGATATATTACCATCCATGTTAATTTTACATGGATATATATAGATATACAGTCTTTTAGTTTTCGTTTTTTATTAATTGTAATTAAACGACACTGAATTAATTAGCCATTCGCATTCAGTGACCTACAATTGTCGATTAAAATTTAAAAAAAAAAAAATTTAACTCAAATAATTGATTTTTTCACAAGTTACAGTGTTTCCGGGGTTTCACACATGACGGACAGGAAAATTTTTTGATCTATTTTGATGTTTTTTTTCGTTTCTATAGCAGTGAATTAATTTTTAGCAAGTATGGAATTAATCTCAATTAAATTATCTCGAGAATAGTATACAAAATATCTTGATTCCGTGAACTAACAAGGCTATAATACTAAAAATAGTTGCCAAAATGGGGCGAAAAAAATTTTTCGATCGTAAAGCACTCTCTGATGCTTCGCATCATGAGTCGTGCAATACAACCATTTTTTTTAATTTTCATAAATTGCATAAAAAAGTTCATGAGATAAAAATTGAATTGGTATTTCTAAACAATTTTTCAAAATGTAAATTATTCACATAGTAAATGAAACTATCCCATTGTATCAATACAGATAGTTCTATAACATTACTGAAAAATATGCTTTTATTTTGGTTGTCCAACAACCTTAAATTATTAGGTATTACGAAAATGATTATGTTTTCTGTACATTGAAACAAAAGTTAACTTGATACAAGAAAAAAAATCTTAAATCAAGAATAAAATTTTGAAGAAGCTAATTTTCTTGAATCAAGGATGAACAGTTTCGAAATTAAAATAATTTCTTAACTCAATAATTTTTTCTCGTGACTGAAGAAAATCATTTTCGTCAAAATGGTATTCTTAGCTAAAGATTTTTTTTCTTTTGCATCAATTTAACTTTTTTACCAGTGTAACTGTTGATACTAAGCTATCAATTTTATTAAAATTCAATTAATTATTTAAAATTCATGTATAACTTTATATTTTTTTATTTTTATACAGTTACTCAAGATAACATCGACTTTTTAGAAAATTTACTCAAATATAGCAAAGACATATAATAAACAAAACCAGATGACAGAACAAAATTCACCACCAGCAGTTACTCAAAATACAAGAAAAGATAAAAATCAAATAAAAGTAAATTACAAAATATCAAAAAATTTTCAAATACAAAATAGTATAAATTCATCATTGCAAATCAATATTGCAACTTGGTTTCAATTAATCACGATAAACTTTGGATTTATCTCGCTATTAAACCTATGTTTGTATAAATCAGCAGTGGTAGATTTGAAGTTCTTTGTTACACTCAGTTCACATACTTTGGCGAACTCTCTGAATTAATTTATTTACACTTTTCTGCATCTTAAATTTTTCCTTTCTTACAATTAAACCATCCAAGGTCTCACTAGACCTCATAAGTCTAAACGTGAATCTATCACTGGGTTCGCTGAAAACATTTCACCCTCACTAATGCATTCAGAATAACATTATCTACAATAATTTTAATCTGTATAAAATATTTCCTAAAATTTAAATCTTAGGTTGAGCTAATACCTGACAGTGAAATATGGGTCAGTTCGTCATTTTTAGAAATAACATCATTAACGTACAAATCGCAGCCATCACTATTTGCACGTAAGTTCTTGAAATATGTTGTCGGCGAAAAAAATTTGGCAAGTATGTCACTTGGCGGAGGCAAAGGCTTAAAAAAAATACCGGACAATACTATCAAAACAATACGTGGTTAGTATATCTCAATTTTTTGATCAATTATTTCATACAGGATATGAATAAGCGTTTAATACACAGAAAGTTACTTTTCATGCTTGATCAGGAAGATGATTATACTATTCAATGAGAATTTTAATAGTTTTAATAGTAGTGCATCACAGAGTGTGTGTGTGTGTGTGTGTGTGTGTGTGATGATCTTGACCACAAAGTCTATATTTTTTTTGTACCACTTAGATAGTCATTCTATGGGGAAATTTTATTACCCATTTAAACTAATAATAGTCGAAAGTTTAAGAGACCGCCTGCAAGGTCAAAGATTAATCGATTTATTATGAAATAATTGATCAATCTAATTTTTCATAGCGAGAATTTGACTGCTATCCAGATTATCATCGTTACCAATTTGATTTCAGCATATGTGAACAATAATACGAAAAAAAAAAAGTATCGATTGACTGCCCCGCAGTTCAATCGCGTTGTAGTATCAACATGCTGGAATGCAAAGAAAAAATATGATAAAATTAAGAAAAATAAAAAAAAAAAGAGTGCCGAAGAAGGAGAGACTAAATCAGAAACGGAAAAAAAGGAAAAACAAAGAATCGATGATGTTAGAAAGAAAAAAAAAATTAAGAATGGCGGATTTTGTATTAAAAAAAAAAAAAGGAATGAAAAATTATATTTCTCATAAGAATACACTTGCATTAGTCATAATTATGATTGATTAAAATAAAATTTAAAACATAATAATGATTTTAAAAATATATTCAAAAATTGTTTGTTATTATTTTGAGCTGTAAACTTGGTATAGCATGAAGTTTAATAGCATTATATATATCCGTTAGAATAAAAAGATCTAATATTAATAACTAAGTGATCGAAAATTTATCACCGAAAACGTTATTAATTTTTTTTTAACCGTCAGGAATCTCAAGCATCGAAAAAACAATCGTAAAAGACTTCCAGAATTATCATAAATTTGCATTGAAAAATTGTAGAGAAATCTCGCGTTTTCTAAAAAAGACATACCTATCATACTGATGCCAGATATATTCCTCCAAAACTATTACTCAAAGTGTCCTAGAATTGTCATAAAATTTTCATAAAGTAGTCATAAAACGATCATAAAGTAGCCATAAAATTGTCATACAATCATCCTAATATTCATCAAAGTTCCAGAAATTGTCATAAAAGAGTCATGAAATTGTCCTATAGTTATCATAAAAGTGTCATAGAGTAGTCATAAAATTGTCATAAAGTAGTCATAAAATTATCCTGATATTCATAAAAGATTCCAAAAATTGTCATAAAGTAGTCATAAAATTATCATAATGTCATAAAATTTTCCTAATATTCATCAAAGTTTCCTAAAATTTTCATAAAAGTGTCCTGAAAATTGTCATAAAGTGGTCATAAAAGTGTCATAAAGTAGTCATAGAAGTGTCATACAGTAGTCATAAAATTGTCATAAAGTAGTAAAATTTTCATAATGTATTAAAATTATCAAAAAAAGTATCCTAATATTCATCAGTTTCCTAAAATTTTCATAAAAGTATCCTAAAGTTGTCAAAAATTGTCATAAAGTAGTCATAAAATTGTCATAAAGTAGTCATAAAATTGTCATAAAGTTGTCATAAAGTAGTCATAAAATTGTCATAAAGTAGTTATAAAATTGACATAAAGTTATCATAAAGTAGTCATAAAATTGTCATAAAGTAATAAAATTATCCTAATATTCATCAAATTATCCTAAAATTTTCATAAAAGTGCCCTAAAGTTGTTAAAAATTGTCATAAAGTGGTCATAAAATTGTCATAAAATTGTCATAAAGTAGTCATAAAATTATCATACAGTAGTCATAAAATTTTTATAATGTCATAAAATTATCCTAATATTCATCAGTTTCCTAAAATTTTCATAAAAGTGTCCTAAAGTAGTCATAAAGTAGTCATAAAATTGTCATAAAGTAGTCAAAAATCGTCGTAAAGTAGTCATAGAATTGTCATAAAGTTGTCATAAGGTAGTCATAGAAGTGTCATACAGTAGTCATAAAATTGTCATACAGTGGTCATAAAATTTTTATAATGTCATAAAATTATCCTAATATTCATCGAAGTTTCCTAAAATTTTCATAAAAGTGTCCTAAAGTAGTCATAAAATTGTCATAAAGTAGTCATAAAATTTTCATAATGTCATTAAATTATCATAAAATTATCCTAATATTCATCAAAGTCTCCTAAAATTTTTATAAAAGTGTCTTAAAGTTGTCAAAAATTGTCATAAAGTAGTCATAAAATTGTCATAAAGTAGTCATAAAATTTATGTTTCCTAAAATTGTCATAAAGTAGTCATAAAATTGTCATAAAATTATCCTGATATTCATAAAAGTTTCCTAAAATTGTCATGAAAGTCTCATAAAATTGTCATAAAGTAGTCATCCAATTTTCATTATGTCATAAAATTATCATAAAATTATCCTAATATTCATCAAAGTTTTCTAAAATTTTCATAAGTGTCCTAAAGTTTTCTAAAATTGTCATAAAGTAGTCATAAAATTGTCATAAAGTTATCCTAATATTCATCAAAGTTTCCTAAAATTTTCATAAAAGTGTCCTAGTTGTCAAAGAGTGGTCATAAAATTGTCATCAAGTAGTCATCAAATTGTCATAAAATTAACCTAATATTCATAAAAGTTTCCTAAAGTTGTCATAAAAGTCTCATAAAATTGTCATAAAGTAGTCATAAAATTTTCATTGTGTCATGAAATTATCATAAAATTATCCTAATATTCATCAAAGTTTCCTAAAATTTTCATAAAAGTGTCCTAAAGTTGTCAAAAATTGTTAAGAAGTGGTCATAAAATTGTCATCAAGTAGTCATAAAATTGTCATAAAATTAACCTAATATTCATAAAAGTTTCCTAAAATTGTCATAAAAGTCTCATAAACTAGTCATAAAATTTTCATTATGTCATAAAATTGTCATAAAATTATCCTAATATTCATAAAAGTTTCCTAAAATTGTCATAAAAGTCGAATAAAATTGTCCTAAAGTTGTCATAAAATTATCATGAAAGTATCCTAAAATTTTCGTAAACGTACTCTTTGCAACATTTTTTTTTTTAGTAAGTGCTCTAATATTTTTCCAAAATCCAAATTTTATTTCGGCTTGGTGTCATAAAGTTGTCCTAAATTGTGTCACGTTTAGGATCATAAGCTTATGACAACTTTATGACAAGTTTTTTTTACACGGGCACTCTACGCAAACTGAGAGCAAGGTACCGAGATCTGAAGAAAAGGAAGAAAAAGAGATGGGAAGAGAAAGTAGAGAAGGAATTAGGGGAGATTAAGTATGAAAATCAAGCATGGAAGTTTATAAGGAAAGACTGGAAGAAAAGGGATATTATAACGGATGCGTTTGGAATTGAGGAATGGAAGGAGCATTTTATGGAAGAATTGGGGGGTAGCGAATACAAACCGGGGGGCCTAGAAGAGGAATATCAGACAGGAACGGATATAAGAGAAGAAGAACCAACGGATGGGGAAATTGACCTGCAAATATCGAAGCTAAAGAGAAAGAAGGCAGAAGGAGGAGACGGAATAAAAAATGAAGCTTGGATATTTGGCAGGGGAAAAATTAGGACACGGTTAAGAGAGGTAATTAGAGAGGTGTGGAGAGGCGAATATTTTGTAGAAGATTGGAGGGAAGGGATAATAGCGCCGATTTATAAGAAAGGGGAAAAGGAAAATATGAAGAACTACAGGGGAGTAACATTAACCTGCACGGCTTACAAGTTGTACGTATCGATCTTGAATGAAAGAATAATGAAATCAGTGGAGGAAAAAGGAGGGTGGGAAGATAATCAGGCAGGATTCAGGAAGAAGAGAGGATGTATGGACAACGTGTACATTCTGAGAAAGGGGATAGAAAAGATTATAAAGAGAAAAGGCGGGAGAGCATATGTTTTGTTCCTGGACCTGAAGGGAGCATTTGACAATCTAGATAGGAGTATTCTGCTGAAAGCAATGGAAAGGATGGGGATAGAAAACGGATTGATTGAAAGGGTGAGAAAAATATATGAGGAAACGAGTTGCATAGTGAGAGTAGGAGGGAAATTGTCAGAATCTTTTTGGACGGGAAAAGGAGTAAGACAGGGATGTCCTCTCAGCCCTACATTGTTCAATATATATGTAGCAGACCTGGAGGAATTTTGTAGAAGAAGACAGGCAGGTGGGATAGTGGTGGGAGGGAGGAAAATTTGGTCGTTGTCTTACGCAGATGACACAGCATTGGTGTCGGACAATGAGAAAGAAATGAAAGAGTTAATGAGGGCGTGTGAAAGATATTTCAAGGAGAGGAAATTGGAGGTGAACGTGGAGAAAACAAAGATGATAAGGTTTAGTAAGGGAGGAGGAAGAGGAAGAGAAAATAGTGGGGAGGTAAAGAGGTGGAGGAAGTAAAAGAGTTCTACTATCTGGGTTTCACGTTTGTCAGGAATAACAGGGTCAAGGAACATGTCAAAAGGAGGGTAAGGAAAGCAAAGCAAGCCATGGGAAGAGTATGGGGAATAGGGGAAAGAAGATTTGGAGGAAAGTGGAAATTTAGAAAATTACTCTTTGAGAGCATAGTGGCTAGCATAGCGCTGTACGGGGGAAAAATTTGGGGATGGGCGGAGAGGAAGGAACTGGAAAGTCTGCAGGAGCAGTATGGTAGATGGGTAATGGGTCTTAGTAGAGCGGTGCCAGGCTACATAGTAAGGGAGGAGCTGGAATTGGATAAGTTGAGAGTGAGGGCTGGGGCAAGAGCGTTTAAATTTGAAGAGAAAGTGAGAACGGAAGCAGGAAGAGAACTGTTGAGGAGATGTGTGAGAGAACGAGGAAAAAGTGGGGAGGAAAGGGGGGCAGGGGAGGAAGAGAGAGAAAGATACCTTAATAGATGCGGATGGTCATCGGCAGGAATAGAGCTGGAGTGGAGGGAAGAGAGAAGTAGATGGAAGTAGCTCAGGGAAAATGACAGAGATGTGCAGAAGCAGGAAAGAAGGGCGATGATAAAGGCTCGAAATTTAATAGAGGGTACGATAAGATAGTGAAGGAAGGGATACCAATCTATTGGGAGAAGGAAGAGAATCTGAAAATAAAGGAGAAAAGGGAAATAGCCAGGCTCAGGACGGGAAGTGAGTGGCTAGGAAATAGGTATTGGATGGAAGAAGAAAAAAGACAGTGCAGGTTGTGTGGGGAAGAGAGGGAAACGCTGGAACATGTAACAAAAAGATGCAACGGAATGGTGAGATGGGAGCGAAGGGTGGAGGAACTATTGGGAGAGAAAGCAGAGGGATTGGGATGGATTTTAGAGTGGAGAAGAAAGATAGAAAGTATAAGAGTGAAAAGCTAGCACCCGGGCTTGTCGGGTGCACTGAAAGGCCTTCGGGCATCTGTATATATTTATGTTCAATAAATACTTATTATAATATAAAGCTTAAATTAGGAAACATGTGGATGGGCACTGAAAATTTATAATTTAAAAAAAAACATTACTGTTTTTTTTAAGCTCTACAATTCATTTCTGCACCTCGAAAATCTAAAATCAATTAGCTCGGAAGAAGAATTTACTTAATTAGCATTTTTTCAATTACCTATAATTAATTAACAAATAGTGATCGTCATTCAGTTTGTTCTGGAATTTTATAATATTCTGTTGAACTATCTAGTAACAACCTCCCGAGTTCAATTGAAGGTAACGCTATTTAATCGAGTAAACCCACGTAAAATTGACTATCTTTTTTGGGCTATTCGACTGATTTTTTACGTTAATTAGTATTTGGAAAATTTAACAAAGAAGGTTTGCTTTTTATTTTACTATGTATATAAAAGCAGAGCGAATTATTAGGAACTACTTTGCCCTCATGATCATATAACGTAAGTCAGATCGTAGTGGGATACTTCGGTCACATTTTATTAAAAATTAAAGTCCTTTTCAATTGATTTTTTCAACATTTGGCAAAATAAGTAAAAATTTATTTAAAAAAAATTTTAACGCTGATTATATTAAAGTATTTTATAGTTGAAAAATTACATTAGATTTCTCAAACGTGTTGTCAACTGTATCTTTAGTGCAGCTTTGAAGCACTCTATTTTATAAATTAATGAACAAATAGAAAAATGTTTTAAATTATATCTGTGGAGAATATTACTCTTAACAAACTCTCAATTAGTTGTATTTTCTGTGATTCCAATATAGTTTGAGCTATTTTGAAAAAATTGAGTAAACTTGTGAATTTTCGGAAAATTCTGCTCAGACATTATATAGGATTTTGTATAATTATATATAATTAGGTCTTATTATATAAAAATTTTTTGCCCGGGAAGATAACATTATATATAATTATGTATAAATTTATATATTTATACAAAATTGTATAAAATTATACATAATTATATTAAATTTTATATATATTTATATAAAATTAGATCAAATTATACATAATTAGATATAATTTTATATAATTATATATAATTTTTTTTCCCCGGGTACTTTTCAAAAATTCATTAAGTGCAATAGAAACGGAAAAAAACATCAAAATAGTTGAAAAAATTTTCCTGTCCGTCATCCATGTAGAAAAGTATAGCGGGCCCAGACTTGGCCCAGGCCTGGCCCAACTATGCAGAACTCTGGGCCAGCCTTGTAAGTCAGCGTTGGCCCAGTCTTGGTAGAAGTTTGGAATTCTAACGATGGGCCAAGCCTGGTTACCACAACTGGCCCTAGCCGGGTTACCAGGATTGGGCCACAGTTAATTTTCAAGTCTGGCCCATGTCTAGTTTCTCAGACTGGGTCATAGATCATTTTTAAGTCTGGCTCATGCCATTTGATAAAACATGATAAAATATTAGGAAATTGGTTGACCCTGACGGCCATCTGTCCCTGCAACTTCCCGCTAATTCCATATCTAAGCGCTTAAAATTGCACTTATGATGATTTTGAGCTCTGCGAGCTCAAAAATATAATTTATATGTTTTTTCGAGCTCTCCGAGCCCAGAATTAGCTGTTCCAAGATTTGAGCTCTTCGAGCTCAAAAGTTTGATAGAAGTTTGATAAAACACAATTTTTCAAATTTTCAAACCGCAATAACTTTTGAATGAATGAACCGATTTTTACGCGGTTGGCAGCATTCGACGCAATTTTTTAAGCCCCATGAAAAGTCTGTAAGTTTAATTTGATCGAACCAGGAATTTCGGAGTAATTCCGAAAAAACACTTTTTTCGGTTTTCTTTCGTCAACGATAACTCACGAACGAATAAACCGATTTTTACCGGACTGGCGGCAATCGACGTGGTTTTTTTTATGTTAAGAGCTGATTAATTTTTGGAATCGATCGGTAGATCCGTTTGAAAGTTATTCCAAAAAATGTCGGAGTTATGTTAAGAAAATCCTTGTTTCCAAATATTTCGTCGAGGATATCTCTCGAACCAATCAACCGATTTTTACGTTCTTGGCAGCAATCGACGCGGTTTTTTGAGCTCTCAAAATTATTCTATTTCATCGAAAACGATCCGAAAAGAAATATCGAAGTTATACGAAAAAAACACTTTTTTCGGTTTTCTTTTGTTCACGATATCTCTCGAACGAAGAATATGTGGTGAGGCTTTCGCCTACCTCCGAAGAGGCCGATTCCTGGGCTCAAAAGAGCTATACACGCACGTATATTTTTCCTACCTCCACCATAGTGAAAACACAGCCAAAATCGCGGATAAGGAAAAACCTCTGCTCTCTTGTGTTTATACACAGTCATTGAGCAGCAGCAAGAGTTGCGTATAATTGTAAGCGTGTGCAACTCTCATCGACTCCTCTGGCAATCCATTCTCTGTGGGCACATCGAGATGTACCCACAGACAATGAACAGTATCCAGCGGGGACCACGGGGAGGCGGAGTCGATAGAAGACCATGTTGTATGTGTAGTGTGTTGTGTGTAAAATATGATTCTACGTATGAGTGTTTGCGTGTGTGGGGTGCCCGGACACTTGTGTAGTTTGTGGTCATTTTCCCTATCTTATTCTTCGGCAGACATCCAAAACTCTATACTGTCCTCACATTGTGTGGAGCATATCGCTTGTGCCTAGGCGCTCCGACTCTACCTAGGTAGATGTCTGTTGAGTCTCGTCCCTAGTCGCGTTTTCTTTAGCTAGTTGGGTTTGGAGTTTGCAATACATTACTACTTTACCCTTCTCTACGTTTCCAAGGGTAGCCTGTTTGCCGATACCGAGGTTGTACCGCGCGCACCGTTGGTCTATTACGAGCTGAATGGGCACTGCATCCGCGACTACGCATATCCCGTGCCTGACGCTGTAGCGCCCGAAGGTGTTTCCAGTCCTCCACATCACAACGATCACTCCAAGCCGTCGCCGCATAAGTGACGACAGGCATAAAGAAACCCCTGGATATGGTGGACATTGCCGGGTATCGTAATCCCCATTCCGCTCGCGCAATACGTCGCATGCGCCCGAATACCCTACTTAGTTTCGCGCGCCTTATTTTAATATGACTTTTCACTTTAAGGCCCTCGTCGAAGTGTACCCCTAAGTATCTAACGCTAGTCTTGAATTTTATTTTTGAGTCTCCTATCATTATTTTTGGCGGTTTGTCTTTGTACGTGGGCTTTTTCTTTCGTACTTTTGCTTAATACGGGTACGGGCTCTCTTTGTCCTTATGTGGACCGTGAGGTTCAAATACGTTCTTGAGGAAGATGGCTTCAGTCTTCGACTTCGAGCTTTGCGGAACAGCACCATTCCAGTATCATATCGACTACTACTTGACCTTTACGCTCTATTTCCTTTCTTGAAGAGCCCTCTAGTAAGACGAGCAAATCGTCAGCAAATGCAACAAATTTATTCCCGTGTACTGTCAGTTCGAGTTTCTTGAGGAGATCATGGAACATGATGTTCCAAAATAATGGTCCTAGCACTGATTCTTGCAGGCACACTCGCGTCGGCGTTTTCGATTCACTACCAAAACTATCTTTCGAACGAGTTATTTGGTGAGACTTTCGTCTGCCTCGTTTCGAACAGGCCGTTTCCTGGGCTTAAAAAAGCTATACATGCACTTAAAATAAAACCCAAATCTCACCAAAACAAAAGCACTGTCAACTCGCCGGGCAAGGAAAAACCCTGCCCTCCAGCTTTTACGCTATCACTGGACAGAATGTGAATGGAGTTGAATTTAATTTAATGTCAATCTGTCCTCGTAATTCTTCACTGTATCAAACCTCCCCTATACAACTCCATTCAACGACTACATGGGCCTGGCCGGTAATATAATGACAATCCGACCAGTTGCCCAGCGGAGCCCATGCGGGGAGATGTAGCCGTAAGGCCTGTTGAGCTATAATAATAATATTTAGTTATCCCTGTATGTCTCGTTCATTTGTTACTTGTCTACCGTCATCCCCATAATCATTGAGCATACCTGCGTTGCCAAATGCTTTGACAACGTCACGAGGCCTTACTCATGAAAGAGAACAAGAGTTATTCGGTGAGACTGTCGTCTGCCTCCTTTCGAACAGGCCATTTCCTGGGCTTAAAAAAGCTATACACGCACGTAAAATAAAACCCAAATCTCACCAAAACAAAAGCACTGTCAACTCACAGCGCAAGGAAAAATCCTGCCCTCCAGCTTTTACGCTATCACTAGACAGAATGTGAATGGAGTTGTATTTAATTTAATGTCAATCTGTCCTCGTAATTGTTCACTGTATCAAACCTCCCCTATACAACTCCATTCAACGACTACATGGGCCTGGCCGGTAATATAATGACAATCCGACCAGTTGCCCAGCGGAGCCCATGCGGGGAGATATAGCCGTAAGGCCTGTTGAGCTATAATATTTAGTTATCCCTGTATCTGTCTCGTTCGTTTGTCACTTGTCTCTTCTGTGATCCCCGTAATCTTTGAGTCTACCTGCGTTGCCAAATGTTTTGACAACGTCACGAGACCTTACTCATG
>CAJNRD030001119.1:13393802-13408279 GCA_905319865.3 Cotesia congregata | reverse complement strand
CAAGGTTTTTTTTTTTTTTAATATTTCATAATCAATAATGAGCATTATGAGTCGTACACTTTTGGATTTTCCAAATTGAATTTTATAGAATGTCGCAATCGTCAGAAAATTTATTAATAATTTATTTATTACAAAAGTAATAAATAAACGAGTATATTTAGAGATTTTCAAAAAAATTTGAAATTTAAAATAATTTTTTTAGAACTGTTGAATTTTTATTCATTTTGCTATTCACAATCGATCTGTTTTAAAATATTGGAAATAAATAATCCTAATTGATTATGATATTTGCCACTAGCTGGCGCATAAGTCAAGAAGCGTGGAGTATATGACATTTACTTACGACCAATCAAAATTATTATTTTTGAATAGCGGAAACTACACAGACTATAGTAAGCGTTACTTCCGTCAGAAAAAAAATCTGAGTTACTCCCTAGTCGCGCCTAAAGAAGTTTTACTTCAAAACTAAGGGTACCTTAGTATAATATAATCGCATTTTTACCCATGAACAACTTACCCGATTATCGAGCGAATGTTTTTAGGAATACTAATTAGTGATATCTTAAAACCCATAAACACTTTTTTTAATATTGTCAAGTAGACTCGGAGAAAAATGGATTCAAAAAAAAAAAACTTTTTTTTTTACTCAAAAATGCGTGATATTTTAGAGTTGAAACTGGGCTGAGATGTTGTCCACAGTATAAGGTATCGGTAGTCTGGCGCTCCGTTTACAACGGGACTTTTGAACGGAACTTGGCGCCAGATTCTACCGAATCTGTGGATTTTAGAAAAAAAAATTAGCCCGATTGCAATGGGGGCATTTTACCCCGGCTTACCTGGCGAGGGCTTTTATTATATACTAACCATAATTGAATAACAATATTTCTTAGAATGTTTAACATATAAACGCATAAAAATACTTCAAATATAAATTATATAATCATAAAAATCTATCGATAATACATTTCAAAAAATTGGGTTTGTATTCGGCGTGGATTTTCAATCTTCCCATGTGGGAACTGCCAGAGTTAAATGACGGGGCCTTATCTGGCCCAGTACTGGGCAACCCAGCTTGGCGCACCGATATTGGCTCAAGACTGGGCCAAGACTGGATAATCAGCCTTGGCCAACCCAATGATTACCCGAGCCTAGGCCAAGACTGGGCAATCAAGCCTCGGCCGGCCCAATGATTATCCGAGCCTGTGCCAACACTGGTTTGCCATTTAATAGCCAAGGCAAGAAAACCCAGCGTTAGGTCAACACTGGTTCGCTATAGAATGGCCGGGGTAAGAAAATCTAGCGTTGGGCCAAGACTGGTTTGCCATGGAATGGCCGAGGCAAGAGAACCCAGCCTTGGGTCAAGACTGGGCAACTAAGCCTTGGCCGGCCCAATAATTACCCGAGCCTGGGCCAAGGTTGGGGAAGCCTAGCCTTGGCCATTCAATGGAAAATCCAAAGTTAATTAATCATTAAGTCATAAAATTTTAAACAGTAAATATTTATTGTTTAAAGAATATTTAGCAAATGCTAAAATTGAAAATTTATCATTTAACCAAAACAATTGCATATCGTCAAAATTGATATGGTCTTAAAAACATTAAAATATAATTTTCTGCCCTCCGGCCGGAAAGTGGCAACTTTCTGGCCACTGCGCTAAACAAAGTTGCCACATTCCGGCTACGTCGAGCAGAAAAATAGTATACACACCTTGGCCAGTAAAAAGTAAAGCCTCAGACCACATGTTTGTCAACCTTGGCTTCGCCTCGGCCAACAATTACATGTGGTTTGAGACTTTTCTTATTTTACTGGCCTAGGTATGTAATATACTATTAACAGATTTACAGATGAATTATTAATATTGATAATTTTAAACAGTAAAATTCATAATAATATATTAAATGTATACAAACGATGTACAAAGTCTAAAGTAATATAAGAACTTGACTTTTGCATTTTTTTTAATTAAGGTAGTACCCTCGCCAGACTCGTGTTCTTAGGATTTTTTTTTAATTTTGGCAGATTAATATTCATATAATTCTGCGTCGATTGGCGCAATTTGAAAATTTTTGACCATCTAGTTTCAGAAATATTTAATTTCAAAGTTTGAGTTTTCAACTCTTTTGTACATTGCGATATACGGGATATCGAAAAGATTACCTACAAACATTTTTGTATCTCAGTTGCCATAGTAACCGTTGCTATGGTAACCGTTGCTATGATAGCCATTGCCACAAAAATGTCACCATAGCAACGAAAAACGACAACAATGAAAACATCACTTCAACTTTATAATAAAAGTTATGATTATTTTCATGGAAAAAAGTCGCTATAGCAACCGTTACCATAGCAACGGTTACCATAGCAACGGTTACCATAGCAACGGTTACCATAGCAACTGTTACTATGGCAACGGTTACTAAGGTAACGGTCACTATGGCAACGGTTACTATGGCAACGGTTACCATAGCAACGGTTACTATGGCAACGGTTACCATAGCAACGGTTACTATGGCAACGGTTACCATAGCAACGGTTACTATGGCGACGGTTACCATAGCAACGATAACCATGGCAACGAAAAGCGACAACAATGAAAACGTCACATCAACTTTTTACTAAAGGATAAGTATTTTTCTATGATTATAAAAATTCAAAAAGTTAATAATTTTAATATAATAATATATATTAATCTTTCATAAGTAATAAATGGTTATTTATGTATTTTGGGCGAGCCACGTGCCAATACGGTCGAGGTGATAAATATTTTCAGCAGGGATAGTATAAGGTTGAGGCCCGATAGGGCCGAGGCTTTATATCCCTGCTGCAAATAATTATCGCCGAGACCGTATTTGCGCGTGGCTTGTCCATGGTGCTTAAAAAATTTTTTCTGCCCTCCGGCCGGAAAGTGGCAACTTTCTGGCCGCTGCGCTAAACAAAGTTGCCACATTCCGGCTACGTCGAGCAGAAAAATAGTATACACACCTTGGCGAGTAAAAAGTAAAGCCTCAGATCACATGTTTGTCAACCTCGGCTTCGCCTCGGCCAACAATTACATGTGATCTGAGACTTTTCTTATTTTACTGGCCTAGGTATGTAATATACTATTCGTCCTATGGCGGACGTATGCGGGTTTTTACGTGCAGGGGATATTCAATTTATAAATAAATAGTGTACGACGCCATAACCCTCTAATCCTTTAAATAAAAATACATGAAAGTCTTGAAGTTAGTCAAAGGTGCGCTTTTCAATTCAAAATGACAGTTGAAACGTAAGCTACTCGGCTGTATAGAGATTGGTGACGCTTGTGTGACATTGTCCTCGACTGTATAAAGTTCTATACAGCCCAGTAGATACTGGTGCGTACGCGTATTATTTACAAATTGAGTGTCGTCTGCGCGTAAAAACCCCCATACGTCCGCTTAGGACGAAAAATAATAGTCAGATGAAATAATAAAAAAAATACTAAAATTTAAAATCAGTTAATACATCAACAAAAAAATTCAATTACTGATTTTTCTGAAAAAACAAAACAATATTGTCAATCATTTTTTTTCCATTTGTTATTTGGATATTTGCTAGTGATTTCTGTCGTTTTTCAAGGATTTTTTTTTATGAGTCATTCTTTATAAGTCAATTTTTCAGACATTGTAATTATATTTCGAAATAAATGTATGCAAATGTGTCCCCGTGCTTCCGAGAAAGCCAGACGTTGATGTTTAGGATCAGGCGCGCCGTCCATTTGCCCATCTTTCCCGATGTCCATCGGTCTTGCCACTCTCACTGCGTTTCCTTCTTTATCCTCGTTTTTACGTCCTTTATGTTTTCGTCACTAGTTTTAACGTCATGGAGTTTTGCTCCTTCGAACGCTAGTAAGTCGATGGGCGTGTCTCCCGCAATTACCAATACAGCCGCTTCGGAAACCGTGCGGTAGGCGCAGGCAACCCTGAGAGTGCCTCACCGCTGCATTGCTGCCATTTTTTGTCGGTAGGTCTTCTGTTTTAATATGTCTGCCCATATCTCCGCTCCATAAAGCGGTACCGAATGGACTGCTTCCAGAAGGACTCTTCTCTTTTTGGTTCTTGATCTGATAGTGTTGGTCATAATTCTTGCTAGGCTAGACACCGTCTAGGCACCGTCTTTCTGGCTTTCTTGCATGCACTGTCTAGGTGTTCGCGGAAAGATATAGTTTCTCAACTATCAATACCCCTAGATAGCGCGGGGCTTTTGTTGACGTCAATGATGTTCCTTCTATGTCCATAGCGAATGGTTTTGGGAACCATTTTTGACGTGTCAGAACGACCATCTTGGTTTTGTGCTTAGCGAGTTTCAGGTGGTGTTTATCAAGCCAAGTCTCCGTGGTATCAATGGTTTTCCGAACCAGTAGTTCAGCTTCTTCTACGCTGTCTACTATTATCGTGGCCGCAACGTCGTCTGCAAAGCTCGTTAGCTCTACTTGTTGTGGCAACGGGATTTCAAGAAGCTCGTCGCAGTCCACGTTCCATAGATCGGGCCCTATTATTGAGCCTTGCGGCACGCCAGTCGTTATGGCGTATTCTTGTGGGCCTTCCGTAGTTTCCGCTATTAGCTTTCTTTCGTCAACGTAGCTGTCGACTAGTGCCAGATTCTCTGGCTCTGCGTCAAATTTGTGCTCCAGAGCGTCTAAAATATCTCCCCTTTTTGCGCTGTTAAAGGCGATTTTGACGTCTAGCGCGATGAGAAGACATACTTTACGAGCTTTGAGGCAACCAGACCATGCTTGTGTTGCGGTCTTTATGACATTCTCGATCGACCTTTCCGGAAGCCATGTTGGTTGGTGGCAAAGCCTCCAGTACGGTCGATGTCGTTGCGAAGTCTTCTTTGTATGAGCTTCTCGAGCAGTTTTCCGGCAATGTCCAGCATGCCGAGTGGTCTAATCGACGAAAATGTTACGGTGATTCCCTTACCTTTGTCTAGAAGAACCAATCTCTGCCGCTTTCAGACCGCGGAAAACGTGCCAGTTGCCAAGCATGCATTGTAAGTGTTCCGGAGTATGTCTGGGTATTCCAGGGCTGTTGCCCTGGACTGTAGTTCTGATCACCGATGTCGGGATGCCATCAGGGCCAGCTGCCTTTCCTGTTTTGAGAGACTTAGCCGCGTCTTGCGGTTCCTTAGTTATAAAAGGTGTTGATTCGTCGTTTTTTTCATAGTGTCTTTTCTCCCGTGGCGGGTGTTTAGGAAACAGCTCCGCTACAATGCTGTCCATTAAGGCAGGAGACTTCGGCACTTCTGGCAAAGCCTTTCCAAGTCGTGGTAACGAGGACTGGCCGACAGTTAATTTTCAAGTCTAGCCCATGCCATTTGATAAAAAAATTAGAAAAACGGTTGGCCCTCAAGGCCATCCCTGCAACTTACGGCTAATTCCATACTTAAGCGCCTAAAATTGCACGTATTACGTTTTTGAGCTCTTCGAGCTTAAAAATATGATTTTCATGTCATTTCAAGCTCTCCGAGCTCAAAAGTCTGATAAGAGTTTAATGAAACACTATTTTTTGAATTTTCGAGCCGCAATAACTTTTGAGTGAATGAACCGGTTTCCCCGCAGTTGACGGCATTCAACGCAGTTTGGTCAGCCTCATAAAGAACCTTCAAGTTTCAATCAATCGATCTAGGAATTTTGAAGTAATTCCGAAAAAACACCCGAAAGTGTTTTATCGGAATTACTTGTCAAATCGAGCGATTACGACCGGGCTGACAGCGATCGACTTGGTTTTTTGATGTTAAGAGCTGATTAGTTTTTGGAATCGATCGGTAAAGCCATTTAAAAGATATTCCAAAAACACCACATTTGCAAAAATTTTTGTTTTGTAGTTTTTTTGAGATTTCTTAAAATCTACCGGTTTGAATCAGCCCTAATTATATTGAAAATCTAAGTTTGGTCAAGCCCCTTCGAATGGTGCTAACCACGATGAAATCGGTCAAGCCGTTGAAAAGTTATGAGAGGTTTACATACGGCCACACACACACACACACACACACACACACGCGCGCGCGCGCACACACACAGACATAGTGACACCATCGCGAGAGTAGTCAGGGAAGCGTCCTAGGACCTCAGGACGTCGAGATCCGATGAGAATTCGATTTTTGCAAAACGGGGTAGAACCAATAACTTCCCGACTTTTGAAAATTTGCAACTTCCTTTGCGTGAAGTTAAAATAGTATATTGTGCAACAAGTGCGACAACTTGTCGCACTTGTTGCACATACTATTTTGTATTACAAATGCGGTGATATATGTGGGTACAAAATTGGGGTCCAGGGGCAAAGCCCTGGTGGGGGGTTGGGGGGGGGGCGGAGCCCCCCAGTCCATAAAAACAAATAAAAAGTTAAAAAAAAAAAGAAACGAATATATATTACATAATAAACGCAAAGTAACTAATATTAACTAACAAAAAATAAATTTACACATTGAAACAATCAACACATAAAATTAAATGACATTAAGTTTAGCTGTCACTAAAATTTTTTAATTTTCTTTAACAAACAAATTTGTTCCAAAAAATTAATCATAAAAAATTGCATTTTTTATTTTATAAAATTCCTACATGTCAATTTTAGAAAAAAAGTTTTTTTTGTCATAATTTATTTTTAACAAAAATTATTAAAATGATCAAATTTCTGCTAAATTAATTTTTATCTTTATCACAATTAGCTCAATATTAATTAATTATTTTTACTTTCGTTAAAAGTCTGAACTTTGTAATGTCAACCTCACTTCTTTAATATTGACAGTTAGATTGTGATTTTTTTTGTTATTTATTTTAATTTTAGCAGTTTTTACAGTCAATTGCGAGCGACAAGGATAGTTTGAATGCGCCAAGAATAATTTGCGTGCGACAAGTAAACTTGTCGCACTCAAATAACGGTTTAATTTATGAAAAAACTCACGCATAATTTTAAAATGGGCAAACAGCTTTTTTTCAACCCCAACAGCGAGCGCCAAGATACTACTTTTCCCGCATGAGTAATACAAAAATATTGATACTATTGAAAATAAATGTAAATATTGATTTGTTATATCAAAATAAGGAAAAAAATTATATTTATTTTTAAAATCTCTAAATCCGCACTTTTTTATTTTTAAACGAAGAAAAACTATTTTTTCTTTTTATCCATTAACAAAAAAGTAAAGAATTTACTCTATGGAGTTGTATTAATCAATAGTATAAATAAAATCCTTTGTGGAGTGAATTTCAATCCAGAGGGATCGAATAAATTAAAAACCATCCACTTTGCGAATTTTTTAGAATTTATTATGAAGTTTAAAATAACTTCTAATTTTTTATACAAATGGTGTACAGTTTTATACATTATGTGCTGAGTTTGAATTAAATAAATTTATTATTTAGTGATAATCGGCTAAACATAAATGCATTAGTATAAGTAAGTGAAACAGTGTCACTAATTGTTAAATATTTCGCTGCGTTACTAAATTTTGACTAGAGTAGTGTGAGAGAAAATCTTAAAAACGTGACTTGAATAATGATGATGCATAATTTATATTAGCATCGTGTGCACATTGCACTCCTAGGGTGGATGATATTATTAATTCATTAAAGGGTTTCAATTAAAATAAGAGTTTTCCAAGTGCTGTTTATTAAATACTGAGTTAAGGAAAGTTGATTTTAAAGATAGAGTAGTTGTGCTTGCATAATGTTTAGCTCATCGCGTGGCTAGCAAATTATACCCACGTCCTCTGAGATCAGCAATTTACATCGCGTGATTATTATATGTAGCACGACATAGCCTCCGGGTGGTCGACGGTTAAATAGAGTATTCATAAAAATATGCTTTATTTATTTATTGAATAATTATTCAGGCAGTTATTGCTTTTTTTAATGCTGAATGTTGTTAAAATATTGCTACTTATAAGGGTTTTTTTTTGTTCATTTGTATTTTACTACAGCACAAATATCCTTAATTATTTTTTATGGCTTTCAAGGGCATGTACAAGTTTTTTTCATTCAACTCGTAGAAGTTCCTCATTTATTTTTATGGTTAATAAGATGGCACAAAAATTAGAAAAACGGTTGACCCTGAAAGGCCATCCCTGCAACTTCCCACCAATTCTATACCTAAACGCTTGAAATTGCATTTATGACGTTTTTGAGCTCTTCAAGCTCATAAATACAATTTGTGTTATTTTGAGCTCTCCGAGCTCAAAAAATAGCTGTTGTATGCTTTTGAGCTCTTCGAGCTCAAAAGTTTGATAAAACACTACTTTTTGAATTTTTAAATCGCAATAACTTTTGAATGAAATAACTGATTTCCACGCGGTTGGTGGCATTCGACGCAGTTTTTTGAGCTTCATTAAGAATCTTCGAGTTAAAATTGATAGAACGAGAAATTTTGGAGTAATTCCGGAAAAACACTTTTTTCGGTTTTCTTTCGTCAACGATAACTCACGAACGAATAAACTAATTTAGACCGGACTGGCGGCGATCGACGTGGATTTTTGATGTTACGAGCTGATTAGTTTTTGGAATTGATCGGTAGAACCGTTTAAAAGTTATTCTAAAAAAACCCCACTTGAAAAATTTTTTCATATAACCTGCATTGAAAATGCGAGTTTCAATGCCTGTTGAGCCAACTGAAACTAGACAGTTTCAGACCAATGCGACTGTGCCGGGCAGGAATCAATTATTACTTCCCGGCGGAGAGAAAATGACGAATTCCTGCCCGCGAGATGAAGTTGCAGCTTTATTTTCAATCCTATCAATTGTTCGTTTATTTTATACTTTTATAATTGTCATTCTAACCGTTAACTGTACTGACACATTATAATTCTGTTATTAAGCATAAATAAGAATTACAAAATAAAACTATTCAATTTACGAATAATGTTAGATAAAAAATAAACTATTACTTTCTATTTTGTTATAAATATAATAAAATGGTATTTTCGCTATTCGTCTGAAACTATCTAGTTCTGGTTGGTTCCAGACAATGAAACTAGCATTTTTAATGCAACTTATATGAAAAATATAATGTGTGACGCGGGATGAAACACGATTTCAGACCGAGTGCTGCCAGCCCTCGCTTCGCTCGGGCAGGCAACTTCACTCTGGTCTGAAATCGTTTTGTTTCATCCCTAGTCACACAATGTACTATTAACTTTTCGCTAAGAAAATCGACGATTTAAAAAAATTGGGAAGTTATAGTTTTCACCCCGTTTTACGAAAATCGAATTTTCATCGAATCTCGACGTTTCAAGGTCCTAGGAAGCTTCCCTGACTATTCCGGCGATGGTGTCTGTATGTATGTGTGTATGTGTGGGTATGTGTGTGTGTGTTTTTTTTTTCCTTTAGGGGGGGGGGGGAATCCTTTTTACGGATTCTAGACATAGATGTTTAGCCTGGATATGTGGCGACTCGACGCAATGTCATACTAAAACTTGACGCTGACGCCCCTACCCACTAAACCCTAAACCCCTTTCTCTTCTATTCTCTGATCCCCCATGGTACCGCCGTCAGGCATTTCTTCACGGGGGGAGGAATTAGCTGCCGCTCTTCGTTCTGGTGGCTAAGATGTTATTTCTTCCTTCTGGATTCTGTCTTTTGCTCTTTTTCTCTCGATGGAACGCAGCTCTGTAAGCACTTCTGTGGCAAAAGTGTTCGTTGCATTCCAGGCAGCTTCTGAAGACAGCATTGCTTCTACGATTGACTCTGGTTGAATTGTCTTCTTCAGGATCTTCTCCAGCTCCTCACGTTGTTGATTGAAACGCGAGCACTTGAACAAAACGTGCTCTGCATCTTCAGTGGCTCCGGGGCAGGACGGGCACTCCGGAGAGTCGTCATGCCTAAAGCGGTGAAGATAAGCCCGAAAGCAGCCATGTCCTGACAACATCTGCGTTAGATAGTAGTTGACCTCACCGTGATTCCGGTTCAGCCAAATGTCGATCTTTGGTATGAGACGATACGTCCATCTACCCTTCTCTGCGGCATCCCACTGAGATTGCCATCGTGCAATGCTGTGCTGTCTTTGTTCCGTTCTGAGTTCTTCTGCGCTCAATGTTGTTGACCTCTTTCATTGGTAAAGGTTCCGTCTTTCTTCAGCTAGGACTCTGAGAGGTAGAGTTCCAGAAATGACGCACACTGCTTCCTCAGATATTGTGCGGAAGGCGCAAGCTACTCTTAGGGCACTCAGACGATATACTGGTCCAGCCTTTCTCCATGCTTCTTGTAATTCTAGCGCATCAGCCCAAATGGATATTCCGTACGTAAGCACTGATGTGACTACAGTTGCCAACAATAGTCTCCTACTCTGCTTTAGCCCTCCAACGTTAGGCATCAATCGTGCGAGACTTGCCCTTACTACTGACGCTTTGGCACTGACGTGTTCCACTTGCTGTTTAAAGTTGAGACGGGCATCAAGCATCACTCCCAAATATCAGATATAAGGTTGTGATGTGATTTCTTGTTCGCTGACTTTAAGCTTGATGGTCTCTAACGCTTTTCTGCTGGTAATAAGCACTGCCTCAGTCTTATGTTTCGCCAGTTGAAGATTCATTGTGTCCATCCACTGGTTAACTTGCTGGAATGCTAGATCAAACATGTGGTGAATCTCGTCCAGGTGTTTAGCGACAATCACTACGGCCACGTCGTCCGCATACGCTACAAGTTTAACATTCCTCGGGATCTTTAGCCTTAGGAGCCCGTCATACATGATATTCCACAGCAGTGGGCCAAGAACAGAGCCCTGCGGAACACCTCCGATGATTTCGTACTCTTTCGGACCGTCCTTTGTGTTATATCTCAGGACTCTATCCGTGAAGTAGCTAGCTACTATTTTACGTAGGTATCCTGGCACGTTCTTCTCTTGAAGAGCTTGCATAATGCAGTCCCAGTTAGCAGAGTTGAAGGCGTTTTTGATGTCTAACGTCGCCACCAGGCAGTACTTCTTCGTACCACCTTTCCATTTGGTTCCTGCAATTGCCTCCTGGGTGTACAATCGTCCCAGAAAAAGAATTACACCAGGTACACTCGTTTTCATAAATTCTCAGAGCCCCTAAATATAGTATAATATAGGTAATTGACTATAATATAACTATACTTATGGGAGTCCAGCATTCCTGAAAGTGAGTGTACTAGAATAGGCATTTGATGTTATTGCTGGGGTTAATAAGATGCAGTAAGAGTAAATGTAAAAACGTATAAAATAAAAGAAGCGCGCAACCATTACTTATTGTTGCTCTTTCGTACTAATATAAACATTGAGCGTGTTCAGCCGAACTAAGTCCTGAGTAAACTTAGTAAGATATGTATAGTATAGTAGATAGATATATGTATAGCAGGGAATGCTTTGACTATACTTAGGCTAACTAAGTTTATTCAGGACTTAGTTCGGCTGAACACGCTCATTAACTATCTCTATTATTTATTGTTTTATCATTTTTATCAGCGACAATGGCTGCTGCTACGCTTAATAACGAAATTAGTATTATTTTTGCTTCTTGTAAGTACATATTTATATTTACTTGGTAAAAATAATTATGAATGATAAATCATTAGACAACTGACAATTTTTTGATTTTTTTTTTCGGTGAATGAATTTTTATCATCTAATTAAAAAAAAATTTCATCTATAGTTTTTAGAATTCCCGCATGTTCAATTTTATTATAAATATTTACTGACTGCAAATAAAATTCTAAAATTTGTCACCTGTCTGCCAATTTCAGAAACATAAGTAATCTTCATTAAAGAAATGGCAATGACAATTGCTTATATATTTACAGATAATTCTGGTAGTCGACGATATGTATTTTATTTCCAAATAGATGATCAACCTGCATATCGAGTAGAAAATCTAGATTTTCAAACCTACTTGAAAATTAAACGTATGTACGAAAAATAAATTAAAATTTTTTGCCATTATTAATTTTCTTTATATTATAGATGATAATAATGAAGCCTTTGCATTTATCACAAGATTAATTGAGCTTTGAAAATATCCACTTCATTCTGAAGAATTTACCAGGGTCTATAAAAGCATCGACTGCATTGACTTTGATCTGATTAATTAATTAGTAACTTAATGAGTTATACTTGTAATAAAACCAATTATTATAAGCTAAAGAATAAAATTAACTAATTATCGAATAATATAATTATTGACTTTTTCTAATACGATTATAAAAATTTTCAATGACACAGAATTTGTTAGATATTTCACCAAATTTGTATTTTATTTATATAGTGAATGAGTTTTAAAAAATTACACTTGTTGATTTAAATAATTTCTACATGTGGAATTTTTTCTCATTTTAACTGCTACAATTTATTTGTTATAATATTTAAAAAAAATTATATGTCTCAATTTTAGAATCAAATTTTTAAATTACTTAAAAAATACTTTCTTTGAAAATTCCCGGTTATCAGCGCCATTTTATTTTCAGACGATCGATTCCGACTCTGAAGAATCGATCTGTCGATTCATCTTGCTCTGAATAATCGATCTAAATAATCGAATCGACAACAGGGAAAGATCGATTCTAGTAAAAATCGATTCTGAATCGTGCATCCCTATATTGGGTTATTCCTATTGGGATATGATCGGGTAACTGTCGGGTAAACCCAACATGAAGATGGAAAAATTTTGGTTGGGCTTACCTAATTGGGATATTATTGGAAACTTGTTGGGCAATACCAACGTTGAAATTAATAACTCAGTGATGGGTTTGCTCGAGTGAGATACTTTTGGGAACTTATTGGGATAACCCAATGTCAGAATTAGTATCGCTATCGGGTTTACCCAGGGGTATTATCGGAAACTCGTCGGCATATCCTAGCGTAAAAATTAACGCACCAATACAAAAGTTTTTTTTTTTTTTTTTTTAACGAATTAATAAATTTTTTCATATTTTTGTTTTTAATTTAGTTTTCATAAGTATCACTTTTATATCTCTACAATTATTTTTAATACCATGTTTGAAAAAACCATTAACAAAAATTGAAAAAGATAAGTTAGATTTAAACTATCTATAATATATTAATATATAGATAAACTGTAGATATAGAAGCTTTGGGCGACTTCTTCTATTCTATATTTTAAATAAGGTTTCTCTCTCTTTCTTTCCCTCATTCTTCCTCTGAAATGACTACCTGAAATTTATGTTAAACCATGTGCTAAAAGTGTTCAAATCCTTCATTAAAATTTTTTTTGGTTGGTAATTTTTTATTTACTTTTTATAACTGCGTACTGAATGTGTTTGCAAAATGACTATTGGCGACCGTGAATACATTAGACGTAAGCTAGGACGTTTAAGAACTGGATGGCATCGGGAAGAATTTTAGCTACAAGATGAAGATGATCAAGCTGTTAATGATGTCCGAGACTCATCATCTTGTTATAGTGATACTGTAAATTTACCTGAACGAATTAATGAAAATAGATATTTTTTAGGTAGATTTCATAAAATATATCTATTGCATTGGCCCTTGTGTCAAAATTCACACAGAATTTCGTTACTATATCAATTATTTAGTCGAGTAAGGCTTACAAATGACGTTGGTTTGGAAGTTTATATAGATCCTCTCCACAATCCTTTCTCAATCTTTTCCTACCAATTATCCTGTTACGTGAATGTTGGAACGCTTCACGTAATAATTATCCGTAACTCCTATTCTTTCCCGCTTCACAGCATTATTTATATTTGTTAAAAATGCTAGCCGTAAGATGGACGGTGTGGCTTAATGTATATAGAATAAGTGAAAGAACCAACGGTTACCATAGCAACGATTAGCATGGCAACGAAAAGCGACAACAATGAAAACGTCACATCAACTTTTTACTAAAGGATTTTATTTTGAGAACGATTCCTATAATGGTATAGGAATGATTCCTATAATATTCTAGGAATCCTTCCTATACCATTATGAAAATAGTTCCCATAATGATATAGGAACCAATACTATATCATTATGGGAATATTTCCCATAATATTATGGGAATGGTTCCTGTAATTGTATAGGAATCATTCCTATAATTATAGGAACCATTCCTATATCATTATGGGAACCATTCTCATCGTTATGGGAAATGTTCCCATAATTCTGGGAAAATTTCCTATAATTATGGGAACAGTTCCCATAATTTATGGGAACAGTTCCTATAATTGCCTGGGAACTGTTCCCATAAAATTATGGGAATAGTTCCCATATTTTTCTTTCCGTGTACTCAATTAATGTTTCATCTAGCAGTAAAAATAATTTGTTAATTTTTAAACATATTTTATTTATAAGAATATTTGTTAACTAAAACTTTTATTATTAGAAAAACTTTAGTATTAGAAAATAATTTTAGACCGTTTATGGTCATAAGCCTATTTTCTTTTCTTTAAGCTATTCAATATTCTTTTAAATAGTTTTCTCTTTAGAATTTGCTGTACCTCATTTAAAGGTAAACCTTTCAGCCTAAAATTTTAAATACTATCGTAAATT
>CAJNRD030001119.1:13359880-13375931 GCA_905319865.3 Cotesia congregata | reverse complement strand
CGTGAACTGAATAAAGCCATCGAAGAGAGCAAAAGAAGATGCTGGAAGAGCTTATATACGAGGTGGATAAAGATGTGTGGGGTAGGCCTTATAAGGTGGTTATGACCCACGTGAAAAAACAACAAATGCCATCACCTACGTGCCCTCAACTTCTTCAGAAAATTGTCACTGCACTGTTTCCACAGCAACGCAACTTCGATTGCCAGTGTGCGCCAGGCGAATTGGACGACATCCCATCTGTCACTGAAGAAGAATTGCTGGAGGTTTGTAACCGTGTAGGGAATAATAAAGCTTCGGGATTGGACGGAATCCCTAATTTAGCCTTGAAAACCATCATAAAGGCAGCTCCAACATTATTCCTAGACGCTTATAATGCATGCCTCAAGGAGGGGATTTTTCCTCGTAAGTGGAAACAGCAACGATTGGTACTGTTACCTAAAGGGAAGAAACCACCGGATGAGCCGTCATCTTACCGCCCACTCTGCATGCTGGATACAGCGGGTAAGATATTTGAACGCGTAATTCACCAGAGAATTGAAGCAGTAGTCGACGCACTCCTGGCAGACAATCAGTATGGATTTCGGAAAGGACGATCAACCCTGGACGTAATCAAACTGGTTGTTGATACGGCCAAGGAGGCAATCGCAGGAACCTGATGGAAGGGTGGAACGAAAGAGTATTGTCTGGTGGCGACCCTAGACATCAGAAACGCCTTCAACTTTGCCAATTGGGAATGCATCATGCAGGCTCTCCAAGAGAAGAATGTACCAGAATATCTTCTTAAGATCGTAACAAGCTACTTTGAAAATAGGGTCTTGGAGTATGACACGAAGAACGGTCCGAGGGAGTATGATATCACTGGAGGTGTGCCACAAGGCTCAGTTCTAGGCCCGCTCCTGTGGAATATTATGTATGACGGTCTATTAAGACTAACTCTGCCAAGAAACGTCAAACTCGTGGCATATGCAGATGACGTAGCCGTAGTGATTGTTGCCAAATACCTTGACGAGATAAACCATATGTTTGATCTCACTTTTGAGCGCGTTAACCGGTGGATGGACGCCGTGGACCTGCAACTGGCGCAACACAAGACTGAGGTAGTGCTTATTACCAGCAGAAAAGTGTTAGAGACCATTAAGCTGCAAGTCGGCGAACAAGAAATCACATCACAATCTTATATCCGATATTTGGGAGTGATGCTTGATGTCCTACTCAACTTTAAGCAGCAAGTGGAGCATGTCAGTGCCAAAGTATCAGTAGTGAGGGCTAGTCTAGCACGACTGATGCCTAACGTCGGAGGGCCAAAGCAGAGTAGGAGACTATTGTTGGCAACTGTAGTCACATCAGTGCTTACGTACGGAATATCGATTTGGGCCGACGCACTAAAGACGCAAGAATCATGGAGAAAGGCTGGACCAGTATATCAACTGATTGCCCTACGAGTAGCTAGCGCCTTTCGCTTAATATCAGAGGATGCAGTGTGTGTTATTTCCGGTACTCTGCCATTCAGAGTCCTAGCTGAGGAAAGACGAAAACTATATCAACGAAAAAGGTCATTCACAATGAGCCCTGAAGAACTTTGAAGGGAAGAACGGGAACACAGCATCGCAAGATGGCAACATCTGATGTTATCAGGACACGGATGTTTTCGGACGTATCTCCACCGCTTTAAGCATGACGATACCCCAGAGTGCCCGTCTTGTCCAGGGGTCAATGAAGATGCGGATCATGTCTTCTTTGTGTGTCCACGTTTTAACCAACAGCGCAATGAGTTAGAGAGGATTCTGAAGAAGAGAACCCAACCAGAGTCTATAGTAGAGGCAATGTTGTCGTCAGAAGCTGCCTGGAACGCCACAAGCATTTTTGCTACAAAAGTGCTTACTGAGTCTCGATCCATTGAGAGGAAAAGAGCGAAAGACCGAATCTAGAAGGAAGAAATAACATCTTAGCCACCAGAAGGAAGAGCGGCAGCTAATTCCTCCCCCCGCGAAGAAATGCCTTACGGCGGTACCATGGGGGATCAGAGGATAGAAGAGAAAGGGGTTTAGGGTTTAGTGGGTAGGGGCGTCAGTGTTGAGTTTTAGTATGACGCTGCGTCGAGTCGCCACATATCCGGGCCAACATCTATGCCTAGAATCCGTAAAAAGGATTCCCCCCCCCCAAAAAAAAAGAAAAAAACACACAGACACACACACACACATACATACATACAGCCGCACGGACACCATCGCGGTAATAGTCAGGGAAGCTTCCTGTGACCTTAAAACGTCGAGATCTGATGAAAACTCGATTTTCGCAAAACGGGGTAAAAGCAATAACTTCCCGATTTTTGAAAATTTTCAATTTTCTTAGCGGGAAGTTAAAAATCTGGAAAACGTTTGACTCTAAAGGCCATCCCTGGAACTTCCCGCTAATTCCATATCAGCAGCGAATCCCATTTTTTAGAGGCTTTGATGATTAGTTTTCTTATTCGCAAGGTCTAATGGTCTAGGTAATTAAATTTTAAAGAAAGTAAAAATTTATGTCTCAATGTAATTGATTGAAAGTGAAGTTCTTCAAATTGTTCCTTCTGGTGCTAGTTCTGTGGCCCTCGAAGCGAATATCTAATTTTCTCAGCGCTTAGTACTGGGTCTCCATCCCCCTTCATGCACAGAGTGCATGCTAACCTCTCCACCACTAAATGGTCAATCAGGTCGCTGCATAAGTAACGCTTTAGTCTATAAGTAGTAACAGGGGGAAGCAAAAAAGTTCATTAATCAAACATCTACCAAACTTGACAGATCTCTATTTGACTAGATATAAGTACCAGACTTTTATTTAGTTCTAAATCGAAAGTGGATGGACTAAAAGAATTAATCGATAACATGACTTAGTGAAATCTTTGAAACAACCTAGACAATGACCACGGCTACATTACCCTGTGTAACTGATGAAGACGAACGATTTTTCTTTGATGACGACTGTAATATTGATGAATTTATTGTAAAAGATAAAAAGGTCGCCGACGAATCTGGAGAACTGAAGATGAAAGACAAAGAACTAATAAACAACCGGCGTAGATCTGTCCCATGCCGTAGAAGACTGCGCAATCTCCAACCATAAACTTAAATTTAAAATTTTAACACAGTGATTTTGAATACTTTAAAAAGACAAAAATCTAGACAGTGATGAAGTGGTCCTTTTCATAACCAACAAATTTTTTAATACCTAAGAAAACTAACTCAAATAAAATATTGTCATGTATTGTTGGGTGAAGTATAAATTATCTTGTTCAAAAATAGTAAAATGCGTTGTTGAATTCATAAAACTGTTGACTGGGGAACTTTTTCTTTTCATTCTCGAGTTTTATATCTCTGATTATCGAGTTAATTTCTTGAATCGAGAACTGAATAGTTTAAAATAAAAGATGAGACTGAGAAAAAAAATTTCTCTTAATCAAATTAAGTAATTTTTCTTATTTTCGTGCATATAAATACCGCTACCATGCCAGTTTAGAGTACTTCAATTAATAATTGTTTTATCATGTTGGTATCATTTGCAGATGTTGTATAGCTTTCTACAAGTTTGATTGAGAATTATCAACTTTGTCTAACAATTACACAAATTTCAAGTGAATTATTCATCAGACATGTGAAATTGTAACTAACAAATATCCAAGTTTGTTTGAAATAGAAAATAGAGTAATTGATGAATGCCGTAATTTCGTTCTCCCGCGATATTTCGTGAACTAGCCACCATACGGCGTGGCGTGTATTTCAAAGTGCTCGACGACGCAAAATACTCAATTACGCGGTTCATATTCGTAGAATAATCGAAGCATGCAGAACGATAGGTATACATCGTGATTACTACAGTTTATATGAAACGAGAGCAAGAGTAATAAGAATAAGAAAAAATACGCGTCTAAAGGAGAAAAACTCTGTTTTCGCATTAACCAATCAAAGTATGTGCATTCTGAAATAAATGCTCGATTGATTCCCGTTTCATTATTATTACGTATACGTGCCGTACTTTTAAATCGTTATTTCTTCCACTTGAAGGGTTTTCAAATGTGTTGTGAAAATTGGATATGGTTTTCGGTAAAAGAATGCTCAACTATTGGTTCTATGAGAAAACAAGCTTGAAAAAATAAAAGTCTGGAAAACAGTTGACTCTGCAGGCCATCTCAACACCTACTCCCGCAAACCCCTGTAGGGTAAACCTACACGAAAAAAAAATTATATGAAAAATTACTATGGTAACATCGTAATTTGTCTTATGAAACATCATAGTGCCAGACCATACTTACAACGTATTATTTTTTACGATGTTATATTGGAAATAGTTTGGATAATCCAAAAGTGCACGCCTCATAATCTCATTTTCCACAATAAAATTGATTAAAATAAAATAATAAAAACAAAATAATAAAATATTTTCAAAAAGCATGTAAAACTAAAATTTCGAATAAAAAGTCGACAATTTACTATAGTTCAGCCTTAACCCGGAAATTCTGCCTCTTTTACTTGAACATACTATACATTCTTATTCACTTGCTCTTACGGGAAAAAAATTTACTAAACAACATCGTAATTTTCTATAACTCAAATCGTATTTTGTAGACGGCAGCATTGTACATACATCATTTGTTAAAATTACGATGTTTGCATCGCAAAAATTCATAAGCAAATAGTAATTTTCAAGTTATAAAATTATAAAAATCAAGATATTGAAAGTCTAGTCCAGGATTACGATATTACTATTGCAATTATTACGCGAATTTTTTTTCCGTGTATCGTAAAATTCCTTCATATATTATTTCAACATCTTTGACAGAAAATTCCTTCCAAATTTCGAGTCTACAGGAGCTACAGTTTAAAAATGAGAATTTTTCATTGTTAACGCCCCCGCAATTCCTTTCGGGAAATGAATTTCTTAAAATCCGTCCGTAGCTGATTTCTACATAGCAAAAGTAATATTCCTACCAAGTTTTAAGTTTTTAAGTCCTATGGTTCCCGAGATTTCATGATGAGTGACTATAGAGATGGGGATCACCTTTAATTGTATAGAAGATAGATTATACATATATACGAATCATATATAATTCTATGTAATTTTTTTTACCTAGATGGGTGTTTTGTAATTAATAATTATAGTTTAAGTATAATTAAGGTTTTATAGTGATTACTAATTACTATAAAACTTTCTCTTTTTTCTATTGAAGAGTCTGTTACTCCAATGATTAGTAATCTTTTAATCTATAGAGTTGAATATTAATTTAAACATAAAAAAATATAATTGAAGTATGTTGAGATAAAAAATTAGAAAAACGGTTCACCCTAAAGGCCATCCTTGCAACTTCCCGCTAATTCCATACCTGGGCGCTTAAAATTGTACTTATGACATTTTTGAGATTTTTGAGTTCAAAATATAATTTATGAGATATTTTGAGCTCGCTGAGTTCAAAGAGATAATATTTCTATGCATTTGAGCTCTCCCAGCTCAAAAGTCTGATAGAAGTTTCATAGAACACTATTTTTGGAATTTTCAAACCGCAATAACTTTTGAATGAATGACCCGATTTTTACGCAGTTGGCCGCATTCTACGCAGTTTTTTAAGCCTCATAAAGAATTCTTAAGTTTCAATTGGTTAAACTAGAAATTTCGGAGTAATTCCGAAAAAACACTTTTTTCGGTTTTTTTTCGTTCACGATATCTCTTGAACGAATCAACCGATTTTGACCGGATTGGCTGTAATCGACGTGGTTTTTTAAGGTTGAGAGCTGATTAGTTTTTGAAATCGATCGGTAGATCCGTTTAAAAGTTATTCCAAAAAAACCACTTCTGAAAAAACTTTTTTTCCTATTTTTTTGGAGATTTCTCTAAATTTCTCAAAATCTATCGGTCCGAATCAGTTCAAATTTTCAGAAAATCTAAGTTTAGTGAAGCCCTTTCGAATGGCACTAACCGCGATGAAATTGGTTCAACCGTTCAAAAGTTATAAGAGGTTTACATACTTACACACACACTCACATACACACACACACACACACACATACATAGAGACATAGTGACATCCTCGCGGGAATAGTCAAAGAAGCTTCCTAAGACCTCAAAACGTCGAGATCTGATGAAAACTCGATTTTCGAAAAACGGGGTAAAACTAATAACTTCCCAATTTTTGAAAATTTTCAATTTTTTTAGCGGGAAGTTAAAAAAACTATGCATAAAAATTGATCGTACGATAAATATTAGATTGAAATGCCATCTGACAATCCTATTACTGATCTATGGAAGAAAATAAAAAACTAAAATATTGCTATTGGGTGATTCCACGTCAAATCGACCAATAGTTGGACTCGACCCCTTTCGATTTGGACAAATTTCGGTCAGAAGTTTTTTTTTATCCTATAATGAAGTTTTGCCAAAGGAAAAAAATTTTTTTCAAAAGTTATGCAAAATCCAAAATCCGAGCAAAAACAGTTTCACTGTAAAAAAAAATCGCGCCAAGTCCACGTTTATAAGACTATTGAGAAAAAAAAATTTTATTTCTTTACAAAAAGATATAAAATAAAAAATTAAAAAATCCAAGTAACCGATATGGTTGTATATGATTTTCGGAAATTAAAAAAAATTTTGTTGTAAATTTAAAAATTAAAAGAAACAATTTCGGAATATTTTAGTGTGCGTGGCTACAAAATATTTCACTTTTTATGAAATTTCTAAAATCTATCTACTAGGACTTTTAAAAAAAAATTGAAGTACACAATGACGCACACCAAGTACGTCCCCTTTGAAACTTACCCTAAGCGATTTTCTTAATTGCAATAGTTTTCGAGATTTATAAAACAGAAGTTTAAAAAATATGAAAAATAGTGAAATTTTGGATTTTGCATAACTTTTGAAAAAAAATTTTTTAATTTTTTTCCTTTGACAGAACTTTGTTATTGGATAAAAAAGAACTTCTGACCTAAATTTGTCCAAATCGAAAGGGGTCGAGTCCAACTATTGGTCGATTTGATGTGGAATGACACATCATACACGGAAAAAAGAAAACTCGAAAAATTACAGTATCCACAGATTCGGTAGAATCTGGCGCCAAGTTCCGTTCAAATCCGTTGTCAACGGAGCGCCAGACTACTGGACTGTGTTTACTGTAAGCAGAACGGTATTTTGAGGTTGCAAAATTTTATTTAATTCTACGGTACTTTTTTTTTTCTAAATTGTATATTATAACAGTAATTCATACTTTATTTCACTGTTATTAATTAATTATATTCACTTATAACAATTAATCTACTTGAAATTACTAAATTTGATCAGCACAAACTATAGCAACGCTAAAATTTCGATCCTGACTTTTTTTCGATGGGCAAAGTGATCTGCCACAGACTAAATAATTCGAGAATGCATAGTAATCCTTCATTAGATGGGAAACTACAGTTAAAAAAAGATATTTCACAGCTTGCATCTACACCCGCCAGGATGCGCTGGAATTATTTTCACATAAACTGTAGCTTTAAGGGAATAGTTTGCTATAAAAAATGCAGCCAACCCGAGATTTAAGTTGGTACCAATTGTAAATTTTTATTAAAATTACAAAAAATACTAAAAATCCGAACAAAAACAGTTTCACTCTAAAAAAATCGCGCCAAGTCCACGTTCATAAAGACTATTAAGAAAAAAAAATTAGTTTTATGACGCACACCAAGTACGTTTCAAAATTTTTTTTTTAATTTTTAAATTTACAACAAATTTTTTTTAATTTCCGAAAATCATAAACAATCATATCGGTTACTTGGGTTTTTTAATTTTTTTATTTTATATCTTTTTGTAAAGAAAAAAACTGATTTTTTTTTCTTAATAGTCTTATGAACGTGGACTTGGCGCGATTTTTTTACAGTGAAACTGTTTTTGTTCGGATATAATGCAACGTGGCGCTCCGTGATGAAAACTGGAAAAATTACAGTTTTACATTGTAATTATTGATACAGATTTTATAAGAATTACATTGCAGAATGTAATATTTACATTGAAAACTCTAAAAATTAACATTCAAAGTTTGAATTTAGAAAAATGTTATTTCGAACTGTAATTTTTCTAGTTTTTATTACGACGGGACCGACTTTACATTTCATACTGTAATTGTTCCAGTTTTCTTTTTTCCGTGTATAAAAATAAATATAAGAAATTTTGCCAGAAAAATGAAAATGAAAATATTAAAATCACTATTGAAAAATAGGGGTTGGTTGTAGAATGGTAAAAATTTAGGATTGTTTGTGTAACTTTCTCCGAATCATGATAAAATAAAATTGAGAAATTTTACCAAAAAAATTAAAATTAAAATATTAAATTTGCTATTGGAATATAGGGATTGGTAGTAAAAGGGTGAAAATTTACGGTTGTATGTATTTTTTAATGATATCACATCATATAAAATTAAAAGTAAAAAATTTTGTCGATAAAATAAAAAAAAATATTTATGGGTGGGTCACCCTCATCATTTAGGGGTATAAAAATTAGTTATAAACCTATTCTCATACCTACTGAATATACATATAAAATTTCATCAAATCGGTCAATCCGTTTCGGAGGAGTATAAACACTAAAACTGTGAGTCAAGAATTTTATATACTAGAAGATATGGAATATTTTAGCAACATTACATATAATAATTAAATGAGTTTGTTTTATCACCAATGCGATCACTATTTTTCGACTAGTTTTAAACTAATTCAAGTCGAGATGGAGCATTCCATCTTCGCTAAAGATCAAGACGGGATTGTCTCTTATTGTTAGGTCGATGGACTCCATCAAACAAGAATACTAGTAAGCTGGAAGTTGTTAGTATCTGTTCGAGGTATAAAGATGTTAATAAACGAAAATCGTCTGAGAGCGAAAGTAACTTTGAAAAAATTCGTGAAAAATTAACCAAGCCAGGACTCGAACCTGGATCTTTTCGATAACATGTCGGAATGCTTTACAGTTAAGTTATATATAATTTTGTAAAACTATATATAATTCCATATAATCATATATAATCTTTTTTACCCGGATACCAAACGATTTAACATAAAATTTTGAAGTTATGTAAAAAAAATACTGTTTTGAAATTTTATAAAATTATAATTCTCTCGAACGAATCCATCGATTCCGATGCGGTTTTATTATCATCAATTTCACTGAAAAAACTTAGTTTCAGCCTAATCATTCAATCAACATGATAATCAATTTCGTCAAAGATAATTCTTGGTTCGAGATTTTTTTCTTGTATCAAGCCAACTGTTTTATCACCATAAATAATTTTTAGAGAAGTTTTTAATGAAAATAAAGTTATTAAAAATGCGCTAGATAAAGTTACAATTTATTTCTGATCATGGTAATAAAACGTTGCAGAAAAAGAATTTTTCTACTTATTTTATGGGGTATCACATTTTGCCTCCCCTATCTCCACCCCCTTGTAAAAATAGCGGTTAATTAATTTTAAAATAATTAGATAAGTTCAGTGATAATTTTTCTTGCTAATAGTGTTCCATTTGAGAATTTCAATTAAACAATATCTTTATTTACTTTGTATTAAATGCATTAACTAAGTCTCGAGATTATGTAGGATTTATACTTCTTATATTTCTAATGTTATATTTTCTTTTGATATTCTGAGAAGTCTACTACACCTCGAATGTAACTTGAGTTTTTTAATCTTTTTGCCTTTATTAAATTTCAGAACTTGTATCTTGTAACAACAATATTACTTAATCTAAGTATACTATAGAATTTTTACATTAAAAATAACTCTCTGGAACGTGAACTAGTTTTTAAACAAAATGTTAACATCTGAATTTAGTGCAATATTTGTCGAATATGTTATATAATATCTTTTGACGACAATAACCCGAGTTGAAATTTAAATCGTAGAGTCAACGTATTGATCGTTCAAATCGTAGGTTAAGTGTATTAGACGTTGAAAACGTATGTTGAACGTATCCAACGTATTATAAATATGAAGAGAACCAATAATGGGTGAAAATAAGTAATATTAAAACTACTCAAATAACTGCACATGTTTGAAACGTAAATAAACAAAAAAAAAAATTTTTTTCAGTTCTGTTAGGGAGATTTTACATTTCTTAGCTTAAATTAACCATTTTTTGGAGAGAAATGCTTTATCGAAATTTTGTACCCTCGGAATGGTTTCCAAAATTATTTTAAACTTTATGAAATATCATTCATACGATTTTTTACCAAAAATGACCTCATAAATCTGTATATAAAATGATAACTTTTTATAAAATTTTGTACCACTGGATTTTTACAAAAAAAATTACAATTTTTCACTTCCCGCTGAGAAAATGAAAAATGTGTAGTTATTTGAGTAGTTCTAATCCGAACAAAAACATTATTACTGTAAAAAATTGCGCCAAGTCCACGTTTATAAGACTATTAAGAAAAAAAATTTTTTTTTCTTTACAAAAAGATATAAAATAAAAAAATCTAAGTAACCGATATGATTTTATATAATTTTCGGAAATTAAAAAACATTTTGTTGTAAATTTAAAAATTTAAGAAATAATTTTGGTACGTATTTAGTGTGCTTGGTTGCAAAATATTTTACTTTTCATGAAATTCATAAAATCTATCTACTAGGACTTGAAAAAATTTGACATAACCAATGATGCACACCAAGTACGTTCAAATGACGATTTCAACGTTCAATACGTTGATCCTACGTTTTCAACGTCTAATACGCTCAAGCTACGACTTGAACGTTCAATACGTTGAATCTACGATTTAAATTTCGACTCGGGAATAGCTTTTGAATGAGTGTGATAAGAGCTAACGGCCGAGCGTTGAATCAATTGATTTATCACTTTACTGTTATTAGAATAGAATGGTTATGCGTGAATTTTAATGGAGCTGAGAGATAATTTGAATTTTAAACTCACGTCACTCTCCATTTTGTCATGAAATCTGAACCAATTGTGAAAACTGACGCCGATGTGCGATTTCCGTCGGTTGCATTGAAACTGCCATCTGTGCTGTAGTTACTCTCCATAACCTTCTCGACACCTCCCCCGCCACGTTTAGATAAGAATTTACCCGAGTGGCCAAATCCAGCTTCAGCTCCGCCACCTTACGACACTAGAGTCATCTCCAAGACATTCTGAAAAATAAATCGATTTCCTAAAGATTATCTGTCATATTATTAGATAAGTTACTAAGTTTTTTTTATCCGCGGATTTTTGTTTTAAAATGTTTGTTTTAACTTCCCGCTAAGAAAATTGAAAATTTTCAGAAATTGAGGTTATTGGTTTCAGTCCATTTTACGAAAATCGACTTTTCATCAGATTTCGACGTTTTGAGGTCCTAGAAAGCTTCCCTGACTATTCCGGCAGTGATGTCACTGTGTGTGTGTGTGTGTGTGTGTGTGTGTGTGTGTGTGTGTGTGTGTGTGTGTGTGTGTGTGTGTGTGTGTGTGTGTGTGTGTGTGTGTGTGTGTGTGTGTGTGTGTGTAAATCTCTCATAACTATTGAACGGATCATCCGATTCGACCGAAATAAGCGACGTTCCAAAAAGTTCCATTGCCCTTAGATTTCTGATACTAGTTCAAAAAATTCGAGTCGATAAATTTTGAGAAATCTCATGAATAAAGATTCCAAAAATTCGTTTAGATTTTCGGCTTCTTGGCTTTGCCTCAGACGTCAAAATTACGCCCGTTTTTGTACATTCCTGCCACGAATCTTAAGCTCATATCGCAACATCGTCATTGTCAGAAAATCGTCACTTTGCGGCCATATGACATCAGTTACTATTACTGAACGTGTGTGTGTGTGTGTGTGTGTGTGTGTGTGTGTGTGTGTGTGTGTGTGTGTGTGTGTGTGTGTGTGTGTGTGTGTGTGTGTGTGTGTGTGTGTGTGTGTGTGTGTGTGTGTGTAAATCTCTCATAACTATTGAACGGATCATCCGATTCGACCGAAATAAGCGACGTTCCAAAAAGTTCCATTGCCCTTAGATTTCTGATACTAGTTCAAAAAATTCGAGTCGATAAATTTTGAGAAATCTCATGAATAAAGATTCCAAAAATTCGTTTAGATTTTCGGCTTCTTGGCTTTGCCTCAGACGTCAAAATTACGCCCGTTTTTGTACATTCCTGCCACGAATCTTAAGCTCATATCGCAACATCGTCATTGTCAGAAAATCGTCACTTTGCGGCCATATGACATCAGTTACTATTACTGAAAAAATGAAAATTTTTTTTATCACAGAATAAAGTTAGTATGCATTCTAGTTGCATCACTGGTGTGACTCGAAAGATTTCGTACTAGCTTTATCGGTTGCCTATACTTTTACGTGTAAAAGAAGCTATTCCAAAAATTAAATACTCAGAAACGGTGTAGTGAATCGATCTGAAATTTGTGTGGCGAGCTATTGATGTATTTATCTTTGGACAAAAAAATTCATTATTTTGTTAAAATACGAATAGCGCCACGATACTACCTTAAAATTAGTATCATTAAAAAAGTCATGACCTGAACTAATTTCTTTTTAAAGTTTTATATAATTTGTAATGATAATTTTTTATGATTAATTTTCGGAGTAGTTGTAAATGCACAAAATAAAATATTCTTTATAAATTACCGTAAACATCAAATAAATCGCAGGACGTTTCGCAATTCCTGATATAATTACAATTCTTTGAATAATTATTCACAAATACAATCATTCTAACAAAATTTTGTGCAGTTAGTTTAGTATTATTTGTAAAAATATACTCTTGTTATGTCCTAGTTATCTCTCGGGTTTGAGAGTTACCAATGCAACCCATACAGGAAAATACGACGGGGCCAGATATGGGCCACGCCTAGCGCAATGCTGTCTATCTCTGACCCATGCTTGTAAACCCACTTTGGCCCAGCCTTGGTAGAAGTCTGGAGTGATAACAGGGTGCCAAGCTTGGTTGCCAAGACTGGCCCAAGATTGTTAACAAAGACTGGCCCAAGTTTGTTAACCAAGACTGGCCCAAGTTTTTAAACCAAAGCAAGCCCAAGCTTATTCACCACTATAGAATTTACTAAAAGAAGTATATTATAAAATATGTTTAGAATTTAATTGATTATTGTTAAACCAAATTAGTATTAATAAGAACCCAATTTTGAATAAATTGAATTCTCGGAAATAAAATAGTAAAATTCTATGAAACGGTTAACTCATTTTATATAAAATGAGTAGGTGTTAGTTGAAATGATAAAAAAGGAATTTTTTAATTGTCATTAATTTATTTCAATTCTGATGGAGAGCTAACACAAGTTTAGAGACTTAACTCTTATATGGACTCTGTTATGCAATAGTGTGTTAAGTACATAGGATTTCCATAGCACTTAACACATTAATGCATAACAGTGTCCATATATGCTCTCATAATTGTATATGCAAGTAGTATTGAAATTTTTAGAAATAAATTGTATGATTATTTATTTAATCAAGATGTATGAGCTTTAATCTTCGAATTATCTAATTCATTTCTTAAATCTTAGATTCATGTCTTTGAATAAACTCTATACTAAGTGACTATAATGTTTATAATTTTAGGATTATTTGGTATTAATTTTGTGCAATTGTAAATTGTTGTAAATCTTTAAATCCTAACTAGTCATTATTGTTAATTACTCATTGCTGACTGTTACCAATAAGTTATTCATATGTATTATACTAATGTCATACTTACTTAATTTACGTTCCGTTAACTTAAACTCTTAATTATTTAGTAAACTCTTATACCAAACACCTAGCATAAGTTAGGTTAAGAAATACACTGTATCCTATAATTTGTAATTTAATTTTGTCATTTGGCAATTTGCCTTGGCATACATAAATGAATCTCTAAATCTCTAAATCTTAATTTAGGCCTAAATTTCGCTAATTATAGAAATAGAGGGAAATTCGTATTTGCCCTAACCAAGATTCGAACCCCAGCCGCGCGCTTGCCAGACCGATAACTAACCCCTATGCCGTATGACCGATAAGTTAACGCACATATCATCATTCTCATAAGCTAAATCTATATGGTGACGGAGTGTGACGGTTTATTATTTATATAATTTATGTTATTAAATATTGTGTTTTGATGAAAATGATCTATTTTTTACAAATTTTTATGTATTAAAGAAAAGCAGAAGTCAAGTTGTTATATTACTTTTGACTTTGTAAATCGTTCTGTATATTTTTACTATCTTATAATAAATTTTAATGTCTAAAATGAACAATATTAAAAATTCAATTGTAAATTATTATATTTTAATTTTTTAACCCTTTAATGTTCTGGAAGCGCAAATAATCTTAGTGTGAGCTATTAGGGGAGAGAGCCAATCATGATCCGAAATAATAACTAGATTGATGAATTTGTTTAATTATTTAATCTTATTGAATTAAAATCTAGTTTTTTTTTAATGTATAAAACCTATATAATTCATAATCACAATATCCTATTGATAATAATGTGTCCAATAATAATTATGTTCTATGTCTGCGGTAAACCTGCAATAGAAATCGTTTTTTATTTTACTTAAGACTTTGGTGATTTTTACTGACATGAACTCCGAAAAGTATTATTGTTACTAATAACTACTAAGGCAGCGCCCTAGCATCTTACGATAACAGTAAATTTTGTAAAAAAATTTCTTTCCGTGTAGATGCAAATTTTGCGCTTGATAAAATTTGTATATTTGGTAAAATATTAATGCTTTTCATAGAATTTATATTTTTTATACTGATGTAATAACTGAAAGAACAATTTAATATGAGCAAATTATCGTAGTTCTTCTATAAAAAAATGTCAACTCGGATGCTTTGAAAACTTCATTCGAGATCGCAAAATATTTATTTTAATTTAATAAACTCATATAAAGATTTTAATCAAAAAGTATTTGATTCTACTAGTGAAATAAATATCCAATTACATTTTTTATGATTAGTACGAGAATCATTATGAATATAATTATTTTTCCTCATTTAAAAAAATCTCTATTTCAAGCGTGTTGAATGGAATTGCTATTGAATTTGCATCGCGCATGGAATTGGGTTTCGAATTTTATATTACTGCATCAATACAATTGATCAAATTTAATTTAATTGAGTGTTCAACGTATTTTTTAAATCATGCAAAAAAAAATTATGAAATGAAGATATGCATAAAAAATGTTTTATCTCGTAATTAGCAGATACGCAGGGTAGCTCGTTAATGTCCGAAGCATGCAAGAGACAATTTCGTAGCTCGTTACACGAACATGGAACATCAGTGAGAGATTAACACAGTACTCAAGCTGTCTAGATAACCATACTGATGATATTAAGTCGTAAGCTCTTAAACGCCAGAGCTTATTATCTCTTTAAATATACATTTTCGTTTAGTTTTCACAAAATGTTACTTGTATAATCAAATCATTTTTATTATGAATGATTTCATTGCTTTCAAGCCAAGTCCGAATTTTTAAACACTCATGAATAATTTGTTCAAAGAAAAATTTTTGCATTATATTTTACTAAAGATTTTTAACTTCCCGCTAAGAAAATCGAAGATTTTCAAAAATCGGGAAGTTATTTTTTTCACCCCGTTTTGCAAAAATCGAGTTTTCATCAGATCTCGACGTTTGAAGGTCACAGGAAGCTTCCCTGACTATCCCCGCGAGGTTGTCACTATGTCTGTATGTATGTGTGTGTGTGTGTGTGTGTGTGTGTGTGTGTGTGTGTGTGTGTGTGTGTGTGTGTGTGTGTGTGTGTGTGTGTGTGTGTGTGTGTGTGTGTGTGTGTGTGTGTGTGTTGTTGTGTGTGTGTGTTTTTTTTATATAGGGGGGGGGGGAATCCTTTTTGCGGATTCCAGGCAGAGCTGCTTGGCCTGGATATGTGGCGACTCGACGCAGCGTCATACTAAAAACTTGACGCTGACGCCCCTACCCACTAAACCCTAAACCCCTTTCCTCGTTCCTCTAATCCCTCATGGAAACCGCCGTCAGGCATTACTTCGTAAAGGGAGGATCTAGCTACTGCTCTTCCTTCTGGTGACTAAGGTGTTAACTAC
>CAJNRD030001119.1:13320167-13340199 GCA_905319865.3 Cotesia congregata | reverse complement strand
GTAAATTTTATAGGAAAAATGAACGAGACGGAGAGTAGCTTGGTTTAGTTTTAAAAATGTGTCTCAAAACTTTTTAGGAAATAAAAAATGCGAAAACTACAGGACGTTAATAGAAAAATAGGTGACAAATTACAAAAATTTAGGTCGCTTAATAAACCCCAAACTACACTGATAAAAAATTGACTTGACTCAAGAGCCAAACTCTTGAACCAAGAATTCCATTTTGAAGAAAAATATTTTCTTGAGTCAAGAGTATAAATTCTTGACTCAAAAAAATTTTCTTAGACCAAGAATAATTTCTTAGCTCAATAATTTATTCTCTTGACTCAAGACTTATCATTTTCTTCAAAATAGTATTCTTGGTTCAAGAGTTTGGCTCTTGAGTCAAGTCAATTTTTTTATTAGTGTACACTTTATGGATTCTCACGTCGACCACTGACAAATTTTTGCTTGATGCTACTAAGAGAAGTACCAGAAGAATAGAGAAAACGTAAAAAGAACACGCTGCGTAGGTCATTTTAAGATAAAAGAGTTCGATACAAACAAACGACTGTTTGAAATTTGTAAATATGTTTTTATACCTTCTCCTTACAACCTATTTTCTAGAAATTTTAAAAATTTGTCAATTTTTTAATTCTATGATCATATTCCATCCATGAAAATACACCCAAGTCATTAATAATCGTGTTTAATATGTCATTTCTTATATTTATAACTGCAATATTCCCGATTTTTTTTATTTTTAAAAATTTTGAAACGTGACTGGTGTAAAAAAAACTTTAGATTCTAATTCATACTCAATCTGAATCCAAACAATTTTATTCATCGATAATTTCGATTTTTTTTGGATTTATTGAAATTTTTTTCGGTTTTTCGCAATTTTTTTCAAATGTTAACGGCTCAACGGGCTAATTGACATTTAGATTCAGATTCAGCGAATTGAAGTACATAAAAATCATACTTGCTCCGGGTCCACAAAAATATTTTCATCGTAACTGCGTTTACCTTTTTTTTGGGTTTTTTGAATTTTACTCAAATCTAGACGGTGACTGGTCCAAACAGACTCCAAATTTGGATTCAGCCGGTCAAAAATATGTCGGTAGGTGGGTCGGGTCGAAAGTACAAACAACTTTTTTTTTTTCGTATGCCGGTGTAATAAATTCACCGTAAAAGTGAAATAATCCACAAATTTGCAATAAGCTTAACTTTAACCTCAAATAACTTTCGGAGGATTGAATTTATCGAAAAATGATAAGAGACCTTTTTTATTTAGCGTTCAATTTCCTATGAAAATATTGATTGTTCGTTCGATGAAGTTGGTTCAATCAAGAGAAATAAAAATCCAAACTTTCTAGAAATTTTTTTTCCGTGTTAATTAAATGAAAAATCGAAAAATTCAGTTCGCGACCTCTAAATATTGATATTGAACGAAATTTCAAGAACTTTTTGAAAAAAAAAAATTAGTTGATTTTTTTGGCACACCCTAATAATTATATGTAAGTAATATATAATTATATATACGTAATATATAATAATATGTACGTATATATAATTATATATAAATTTTTTTTACCCAGGTCGTTAAATATTGAGCTATAAACTCTTCTATCATTTTTCTGCATGAACATAATTTTCTCATCTGCACATTGCATATACATAGACGAGCGTGGCTATTACTCCAGTGAATTAAGTCTGACGCATAATTTAGTTTTTTTTTTTTTTTTCCCACTTCACTATACAGTTTGATGCAATCACTCCAGCGCTCTGTACGTACCAAACACAAATTACTAACTCTTGATTTATTTTTCGTTGTAACGTTCAACTGAGCTGACACACAGAAAAAGAAATAAAATATTGAATTTTCTACAACGAACATCATTTAATGATGATGATTATGTATGCACACAGATAATATTAGTAGGCAGAAGGCTATACTAATCAAATGATCCATGAGAAGCGGTCTTGAGAGTAATTTTCTGGGCTATCTATTACTTATTGGCTTATCTATCGACATACAATGTCTGCATACACTACACATGACATGTAATAAAACATTCATGAGCTAAATGTATATTAATGGTAAATCAATAAGTTTAACTTCTCGCTGTAATGTTCAATGCCATCGGGGATATCCCATCGAATTCATATCTAGTCGATAATTACGTCGTCATACAGACGCGCCCACGGGCTTGCTTGATTCACCTGTAATCTAAAGAAGTAACAAACTATGGTACCTTATCCTTGATAGTGTTCATCAAAACTGATACTAACAAGCTATTTTTTAATGATACTAACATGTAAATATTTCAATAGTACTCTTAATCTGAAGAGGCAAATCGTTGAATGGACATTTTTAGTGACGTCGACTTCAAAATAATAAAATTCTATCAAACGTGAATCCACTTAAAAAATTTGATGATAAAGTTGATGTTCAATTTTTTTAAGCTAAAGAAAACTACAAAAATTCACTTATTCTCAATACTCGGCCGTATATAAGTATTTGTTGATTGCATATAAATTAAGAGAAATATGTAGATTATGTAAAAAATAAAAAGTTTATAAATATTCAAAGTACAGAGTTTCAAGTAAAGTAAAGCGTTTTGAATTTTAATTTTCAAATTTTTTTAGGGTAATTATTTTTTTTAATTTTTAGATATTTACTTATTATAAAAAAATAACTTGAACAAAGAAAATTTTAATTGTTTTCAATAAAGTAGAAAATTTTTGAAATTAATTATACTTCGATCAAGAATTTGCATCATTCAAAGCAATCAAATTTTTCAAAATTGTTTTCTCTTTTTAAGGTCTAAAATTTTAACGAAAAATATTTACAGGATGTAGCTTTTTTAGGCCAAAAATTTTCCTTATTAATATTTAAACTTCAATTTATTTAATAAGAATCTAAGGATATCCCAAATGTGGCCCGAACAGATCCCCATCTGGCAAAAAATAGTAAAGATGATTTATTTTTACATCGGGCTTTCCCAACGCCAGTGTGGCCAGATCGTGCGATTTTTTTACCCCCACTTTGTACCGCTTTTCAATGTAGTCAGATGAGAGTGGCCTACAAAGTGGGGGTAAGAAAAGAACACGTTCTGGCCACACTGCCCAACGCATTCCCAACTTGATTCCATTCAGACATAACCGATGTTTTTATCATTCAATTGAGTTTGGGTTTTCCCAATAAGTTCCCAATCAGGCCCCAGTTGGGAAGAGCTATTACACAATCATCGATTTTTTCGCTAGGATATCTCAAAAGGTTCCCAATTGGCTCCCGAATGGGATAGACCTATAGGACTTGCCCCACCAAATCCCAAGCGGGCTCCAATATAAGTACTAGGACAATTTCTAGTCGGGTCTTATTCCAAATTATTATGTTATATTTTTTTTATCACTTTGCGAGTATATGATTGATGATTCAAACACCGTGATTTTTTTATGTCTTATTAATTCCGAATAAAAGAGCACGTTCAATTCGTATGAAAAAAATACTATCCGCGGAAAACTTTAAACGAGCTTTAAAATTGGATTCTCAATTAAATTCATTTTTTTTTTTAATAATTTATTTAGAGTTGATTTACTAGTAAAATTATTTTTTTAAATTTAACTTCGTCGTTTACAATAGATAATTATTTTATTTCTATTAAAATTTGATATAGTTACTAAAAAATTGGAAATAGTGTTAAAGTAATTGGTGAAAACTTGTTGTATATTAAGGTCTTACGTTGATCCAGGGAGTACTCCATTTTGCCCGCAAAAAAAAAAAAATTTTTTTTCTACGGCAACTTGAAATTTGATTATTTTCCTTTATTTACGAGAAATCCTTTAATTTCCTGAAAACAAGAAAAATCAGCGTATTTAAGTCCTTAAAATCATAACGATTGCTTAAGTACCCCATTTTGCCCCCCCCCCCCTCCCCTACTTAAATACAAAATATTAAGAATGAAGAGTATTCATTAGGTATTATTTGATTATCAATTTTTATGAAATTAAATACCTTTCGTTAGCCGCAATCGAAAAAATCTGTATAGATTCTGTTTAAAAACTAACCGAGAAATATCATCCAAGTCCCAAAAAATTATTTTTTAAATTATTTTGTATGTGAATATATATATATATGGGCAGATCCATTAATTCTCGACGAAAGTGTGCGCACTCAGGTCAACGATTTTGATGCCGATTTTTTCCTCAAAAGTACACCTTAAAAAAAGACGATCCCGAAAATTTGGACCCGATATAATCAAATCCGGCCGCTGGAGAATTTTTTGAATTTTTAAAAAAGTCGATTTTTCACTGATTTTCGAATATTTGTATCTCAGCTTCTATATAACTTAAAGACTCCTGCCCAACGGCATTTTTCTCAGTAGACTCTCTACTTTTAAGAAAAAAATAAGTAATTGGTCTAAACTCAAATAGGACTTACCTGACAGCCTCTAACTAACGAACTGTTTTGGTTAAATTTTACCTATTTGTAAAACAGTAGTATACGTACAGTGTTTGAAGTTGAGGATCGACCAGCAGCTAATGTCTTCTATTGGGGTATACTTTAGTAGAATATATGCAATTTTTACTTGATTGCTTCTATTAAGTAAAGTTATAGCCATCTAAAACCAATCAAATTTTAAGAAATTGCAGTTTTCAGATGGCTAGAACTTTTTTCTCGAAACTTTGATTTCCTTCAAACTTTCAGGAAAGTTGCTTTATTATGTTCCTAAAAAGCCCTGAAAATTTGGGCTAGGGAATCGAGCTTGTATTCAAGTTATGGATTTTTTAATATTGCCAAAATTGCGTTAAATTTAATAAGGAATTCCTTAATAGTCATTATTTAAGGAGGTAAAAAGTTTGGCAACACAATAAATTTTATCACGGTTGCGCATACCTTGACTGCTGTATTCGTGTTTGTTATGTGTATGTGTGTATTATGTTTACAAGTAATGCTATTAATAATATTAAAATATTACAGCATGAAAATATTTATTATTTAGTTATATTATATTTTATGATAAATAATAACAATTTTATATTATTTTGAGTTTTACTTGTATACCGTTATCTGGTTTTTACAAGGCCGATATCCCCACTTTTATCTCCATTTTATATTTCCACTCTATATCTCTCTCTTTATTGCGGCTGTGGACCGACTTGTGCGTTCTGTACCGTATTCACCCTGAACCTCACCTTCTCAGGCTGTTGGAACAGTATCATGGGGAAACCACAGAGAAAACCCTTGATAGTACAGTCGGAGCTGGGCTAAGTCTACAGTGATTGATAAGAAACTCTTCTTTATCGACCACTGGAGCATTAGACCCCGCTCCTAGTGTGCAGAGATCCCTCGCGCTAGCCAACGTTGACTAGAGTGGTCACCCATTCAATTTGTTGCTTAAATGTGTGATCGCCCAAATCAGACATGTGCCGTCCGGCTATCTCTGCCGCTTTCATTTGAGTACCCACATGCATTTTTGATATATTTTTCATATATACATATATATATATAAATATATGAAAAGTTGATGTGGATATTCAAATGAAAGGTCTCGATAAGTGGAATATCGGAGTGAGCTTGTATCTTTAAAAATGGCAATAGTTCACCGGATACGAGGTTATTTTTTGATTATGTATCTAGAGATAGAGCATTTTCGAATGCATCCTTAATTCCTATCATAATAAACACTATTGACTATTGGTGAGAATGATATGAAACCTTGAAAAGGCACAACTCCAGGTCAAGACCTTTCTAATGATACCAAACTCAACCATAAAAACCCATTTTATCATATAAATGCACTGGCCACAAAATTTTTCTTATTCTCTTAATAATATAGATTATTATTATTATTATGATAATTATTATTGCTGTTTTAAATATTATTGCCTGCCTCATGAAAGTCATGGTGCTGTCACAGGAAAATCATGTGGCAGCTATATGGAAAAAATCATGTGGTTGCCACAGGAAAATCATGTGGCAGTCACATGAAAATCATGTTGCAGCCACATGAAAAAATCATGGGACTGCCACAGGAAAATCATGTGGCAGTCACATGAAAAAATCATGTGGCTGCCACAGGAAAATCATGTGGCAGTCATATGAAAATCATGTGGCAGCCCCAATTTTTTTTTGCGTGTACAGATTTTTTCGATTGCGGCTAACGAAAGGTTTTTAATTTCATAAAAATTGATAATCAAATAATACACAATGAATACTCTTCATTCTTAATATTTTGTTTTTAAGTAAGTCATATTTGTATCTCAAATGAAGTTCCTTTTTTTTATTCATTAAGAAGTGAGAATTTAACTTCTCGTTAAGAAGATAAGAAATTTTCAAAAATTGGTAATCGGTAGCCTGCACCGAAAAAATCGGTAGACTCTACCGAAAATAATCGGTATCTGCTACCGATTTTTTCGGTAGAGGCTCCCGAAAAAATCGGTAGCATCTACCGAAAAAAATCGGTAGCTGCTACCGATCGCCAATCGGTAGCATCTACCGATTAATTTTTTCCGTGAACCGCGTGAAAATCGGTTCATTCATTCAAAAGTTATTGTGGTTTGAAAATTCAAAAAAATAGTGTTCTATTAAACTTCTATTAGACTTTTGAGCTCGGAGAACTCAAAACTACACAAAAATTATATTTTTGAGCTCGGAGAGTACACAAAAGTACAATTTTGTGCGCTTAATTACGAAAGTAGCGGGAAGTTGCAGGGATGGCCTTCAGGGTCAACCGAATTCCTAATTTTTTTTCTGTGTACTTATTTACATTAAGAGGTTAATCAACTTCTTCATTAGTTATAACTTATAACTATAATACCAATTAAATTAGACATATCAATGATTAAATCAAAAAAGACATCCATAATTAAATTTTATTTTAAAATTTCCTTTTAACAGATTTCGACCCTCTGGCTCAGTACCTCACTTTATTTCCCACAACCAGAAAATCGATTTAGGGTAAATACCCCAATAGATGGACAGTTAAGCAAACTCTCGTATTTTATTAAAAAAACAATATAGGAATATACAGATTTGTGATAAAGTAAATTATATTTATGTAAAAATATATAATTAACCAGGAAAAAATAAGTAAAACTTTGTAAAACGTTGTAGTAATTAATGAAAAAGAAAAATGTAAGAAAAAGTCCAAAACCCCAGTAGATAGACAAAATCTCCAGTAGATGGACAGTCAATACCAATAGATGGACACTACTTACAAGCGATATTTTCGATTCATTATTTATATCAGATATAATTAATTTATTAATTTTTTCCACTAAAAAATAAAGCTTGATAAAATTAAAGAAAAAAAGTGATAAATCGGATGGTAATTTTCAAAATACATCATAAAGTAATTTTATTAATTTTGAACACGTGATGCTTTCTCATGTAAAGTAACATGAAAAATATATTAATATAAAGAATACTAATGATTGATAAATTATCAATATAAATTTATATTTAATAGTTAAAAACATATTTAAAAATATATTTATAGTTAAAAACGTTATGTTATCTTCATCTTCCTTTTAATAGGTCTGTTCTCTTTTGCTTTTAAATTTCCTTCTCTTGATTTTCTCTTTTATTCAGCTTTTTCTTTTTTTTTTTTAATTTTTTCAATAATCATAATAATACTTTCATTTCCAGTACATCTCTGTTTGCTACAATCTTTACTCTTATTCTCATATTGATCCACCAACAAAATTAAAAAAAAAAAAAAATAAGAAAATTCATCATATAAACTCAATGTCCATCTATTGGATAAAGGTTAGAAAAGTGTCACCAATAGATGGACACTAAATTCTATTATTTCTTTTCAATTTTATCATTAAAATATTATATTTCTAGCTTTGTTAGTGAAATATAAGCGTAATTATATGTACAAATCTTACTTTTTTTATTATTTTTAATAATAATAACAAATAATGTCCACCATCTATCTGTCACACGCTTACTAGTGGCGGCGCTCTTGCACTGAAAAAAAGTTTTTTCCACCCACAGAATTCAAAGTATTTTTATGCAAGTTTTTTTATATCCAATATACGTTTTCTTGATATAAAAAAAGTGGTATTTTTCTCCTGAGAATACCTAATTTTTTTCTGGAGCTAAAACTTTATACTGCGTTACCATAGCAACCGCAGCGGTGGCGCCGCCAATTCTCTGACTTCCCTCCAATTTCACAGTCCTGGCGTGTTTGTTTAGATCATAGGAAAGTTGTATATACTAATTTATTGTTTATTTTTATTAATTTTCACATGTGGAATTTTTTAATTAAATTTTTTTTTATAATAATTTAATTGCCATAAAATTTAAAAAAAATTTTTAATGTCTGTCAACTTCAGTGTCATTCTTAAATTTAATTATTATAATTTTAATTATTATAATTTTATTTATTTAGTTTTCTTAAATTTAATTATAATTGATAAATTAATAATTATTAATTTATTAATTATAATAAAAAAGATCCACCGTATCATAAACATTTCATATGCATCTGTGTCAAATGAATGACATTAAAGTTAGCAGTCACTTAACATTTTTTTAATTTTATTTAACGAAAAAATTTGTCCCAAAAAATCATTTTTAAAAAATTGCATTTTTTAGTTTTAAAAATTTTCAAATGTCAATTTATTTTTATAATTTTTTTGCCATAATTTATTTGTTATAGAATTTAACAAATTATTAAATATATGCTAAGTTAAATGACATGTCAAATGAGGTTAAGTCGGCCATATTTTTATTTTGGTATTTTGCTGAGAAGGAAACCGAGTTTTTTAAAAATCACCATACTTATTAGTGTAGGAAAAAAACTTTGGTATTCTCCACACAGGTATACCAGTTTCTTTACTAGAGGGAAAAATTTCCTAGGTGGAAAAAAAACTTTTTTTTCAGTGAATAAGCAATATTGTATAAATTTTTATTAATTTATGATTTATTATTAAAATTAAAAAACACTCTCAAAAACCGCTTTGTCCTAAAGGGGGGCCTAAAGCGGGTAATCCGTTCGGGCAAAACGGGTTGGCACTACAATTAAGGGAAAAATACTTATTTTAGATAATTAAATAATAATTTTAGTTTAATTGAATCAGTCTTCAACAATTTAAAAAATTAACTTATTAAATATAGCAATACTTCAATATAAATGACTATTAAATCGGTAACTTGTTAATAAATTTTTTTAAAATGACAAATTATGAAGTCAAAAATTAAAAATATTAAAAAATGTCGTTGCCGTCCAGGTTGCTTGCTCCGTTTTGCTCTTATATTGACTCCCCACTCAAAAAAATAAGTATAAAACAATATCAGAGCAAAGCGGGTATCAGCTCTGCAACCCGGTTTGCCCTACCCGCTTTACCCGAAAACAAGTTTTTTATTCAAGTGATGCTAACTTCAAATAATTCAAAACAAAACTTTAATATTTTTCTCTTCAGTGTGGAGCAAAACCTCGAGACATCCAATTTAAATAATTTTTTTAAACTACTATTACAAATAAAAAGTTAAAAATAAATTACTTCTCGCTCTCAGAACTATTTGAAGACACAAAAAAATATAATGACTTAAGATTTTTTTTCTTAAAACTAATGTAATTGCTTCTAGAAATTATATCTGTCCATCTATTGGGGGGTGTCCATCTATTGGGGTATTTACCCTATGTCAAACACGGTTTGTTAATTAAATTAAATTAATACTCAATTTTCATGTATAAAAATAATAAATTCTTAGCGTTAGTAATTATCATCACAGGAGTTTAAAAAAAATTTTCCATTAAATTTACTCAACTCGATCGTTATTTACTACCAGCAAATACAGATTGATAGTAAAATAGGTGAAATTAAATCGGACGAAAAATTTTTTCCTCTTGTCTATAGTATAATCGGAAGAAAAAAGTGAAGCGAATAAATCAGTATAATAACGTTATGAAGAAGAGAGTACACCGAGCATCCATAATCTTTATACCGGTGGTTGCTTCAATCGCACAGTAATACAGGGGGTGTGAGAAAAACGTGTCGTCATAGTCGTTGTCGGCGTTTTGACAAGTACGCATGCGCCGAAACAAACGAACGACGCGCTTCATGAACGCTTTCTTGTCCGGTGCCCACTTTCAATTCACGTCGCGTGTCTGTTGCATCACGGCGCTTTATTCAGTGAGCTTCAATTCAAAAGTATATAATTGAATATGAATATTAACTATAATTAAATTGTTTTTTTTCTATTTATTTTTTTTAGTAGATGCTACGTCTTTTATTTACGCTTTGTATTTTTCTGTCGCCGTAACACTAAGACACATTTCCAATGATTAGTCTTCCTAATAACAAAAAAATAAAAAAAACAAAACTTTATTTCTGAGTCAAACTTCCAGCGTTTTTATTTTGAATAAATTAGTTACTATTATTAATTTTTTTTATCATTAAATGTGGTGTTAGTCAACAAGTAGGCAATGATTGGAGAGTGGACAATAGATTAGCGGGCAATCACTGAAAATCAACAGGGTCGAATATTTTTTACACGTGTACAAGTGGTTGTTTTTCTTGTTAAATTGAATAAAAAATTTTATATTGATGTTTAGAAAATAAAATAGTGATAATTATTCAGTGGAGGGATTTTTAACTAATTTTGTGATAAGAACAATGACTAAAGCTGATTAAAAGTTCGATAGGAACTGGCCTATTTTTTGTCAAGTTCCAGCGACTGAATGCTCAAGGTAAGAAGATTGAATTAATTTATTTTTCATTTTGTTTGTTTTATTGACAACGAGTCACGCGAAAAAAAATCTTGATGGTTAAGATAAATTTTAAATTGTCTGCTTTTCAAGCAAATACAGAATTAGAGTGAAAGATATTATAAATGATCATAATTTATAATTTAATTGATCTTAAAAAAATAATGACATTTGCGATTTTTAAATAAATGTAGTTGACGATAGATCGAATCAACTGGTTTGGCTTACATTACAAGAATAGATACATATTTTTCTGACCTGTGAAAGCGATCATATTTTGCAATCAATTCGTTCGTAAGCTTCAAAATTCTCCAAAAAAATAAGGGAGGGTAATTCAGACTATCGTGGATTAGCTATAAATTTTTTCGTCTTTCAAGACTATTTCTAAGTTCTTTATAATATAAGCGATGAACCAGATCTCGTTCGCTCAAACGTCGAGTTTTAACAAGAGGATTTTCGGAAAGAAAATTATTCAAAACTACTGACAATTTTTTATACTTTTAAATATAATTAACCAATTTATTCATCGGAAAGTTATAAGTTTTAAACTTTGTAATTCTTAGATCAAAAAATTTTTAAATTCCAGATTCTAATTTTTATATTATACAAATCGTCTGATTTATCTCAAAATCAGTAAATGTCAAATTTTTATAACTCTTTTAACTTTGTTATATTGGACGAATCCGATAAAATTTCAGAGATTTCTCAAAATCTATCGGTCCAACGTGTATTCAAAATCTAAGTTTAATCGAACCCTTTCGAATGGCACCAACTGCGATTAAATTATGATAGGTTTACACACACACACACACACACACACACACACACACACACACACACACACACACACACACACACACACACACACACACACACACACACACACACACACAGACATAGAGACACCCTCGCGGGAATAGTCAGGGAATCTTTCTAGGACCTCAAAACGTCGAGATCTGATGAAAACTCGATTCTCGAAAAACGGGGTAAAACCAATAACTTCCCGATTTTCGAAAATTTTCAATTTTCTTAGCGGTGAGTTAAAAAAATGTTTTTATTAAATTTTTAAAGTATCTAATTTGTCCTTGTGCTTCGATTTGCTCTTCTTTTTTGCGTATTTCTTATATTGCAGCTTATATACAGTGAAATTGTTAACACAAATGAAAATTCATGCCATGAAAAGTTATTAAAGAGAAATTCCGTTAATACTGAGATGTATTAAGCTAGATAAAATATAATTTTTCCGTATTTTATAATATCACACTGCTTATATTTTTGGAACTAACCATTTTAGCGATATAAATATGAGTATTAATTTCGTAGAAAACTGGATTTCTTATAAATTGTTTAGTCGAATTTTTTAGGCACACGGCAAAAAAATCCTACGCAAATTTCTAATGCACCTTTTATAATGTTGGACTATACTTGTATTATCGGTAACTTTCAAATATTTTAGACGAAAATATTTAGTGCTGCCTCTGTATCTTTCCAATAGGAGAAACAAATTAGTGTGAGTATTGGCCGTACACAGCGCTAGACTTCAAGTTATCAATAGTATCAATAGCAGTATACCTCGGATAGAGTAGAGGAAGAATCTCTGGCTACCAACTAAGAGTTCTGGGTTCGATTCCCGGACGAAAATTCTGATTTATTTTTCGGCTACTGCAAAGTTACCAATCAGTTCAATCTCTTACCTTCTCCCTCCGTAAAATTCCTTTTAAAAAGACTGACTGTCAATTTTTACGATCGTTGAATTGTAAAGTTCACTCCTACATCTTGTATAATTTGCTTTATAGTATTAGTCGTTTTAAGTCTCTTGCAAGTATTATTTATTAAATAAAATTAACGATAGTGTACCGTAAAAATCATTATTTGGAAATTATAGTCCACCTCTACAATTCTATATAAGATAGATTACGATAGAAAAATTGAAAAAATTTCTTGAACTTTCTTTCCGTATAAAACGAGGCATTTTCTCATTATTATCAAAAATGTATAAACAAAGTCGGAAAAATGGCTGCAACCTAATACAATTAACGTGAACGAAAGAAGAGTAGATTTTTTTAAGGGTTCTATTTAAAAAATTTTTTTTTGTATGGGCAGCGGTGCCGTACTCTCGAAAATTTATAAATTTTTATCACTAAAATTTAAAATAATTTAAAAGACCCGAATGAATTTTATCATGTTGATCGATTTATTCCAAGCTATCAACAATATAAATGTAACACTATCAGTTTTACAATTGCATTATTAACCTCAAGATTGATAAAAAAAAAAAGCAAAAAGTACAAGCCACGATAGCAAACTTGATAATAACCACCCTTAACCTTTTTCGACCATGCAATCAATAAATATCGATTGAATCTCAGGGTACGTATGAGGATGTCTTTTGAAATATGCAAAACTTTACGGGCACAATGTGCGTATATATGCCCTTATTTAACTAGATTTTAACACAGACTCTGTGTAAATAACCGTGTTATGTATTCACAGTTAACTGTTCGATATAGAATATTTTTAACTTCTTCAATTCATATTTTATAGCAGTTGTATGTTTTCTATTTGCTAGATAAATTGAATTAATAATATTCTTTCGTCACGCTATACATCGGTGTCTATAAATATAATAGGAAAATAAACAACCGAAAATAAAACTGGTTTTAAAATACTTAAAAATGGTTAATAAATATTTTATTGCAAATAAATTTAATATTATAAGGAGTTATTTGAATGAGAAAAATGAATTTAAACTTTTGACTTTAGCGCTCGTGTCATGAATCGTTTAACTTGTCGAATAAGATTCAAGATCGGTTGGGCGTGATAATAAAAAATTACTGCGAGACCTTCAAATAAACAAAATCCTTGTGATAATGTATACAAAAACACTATTCTACAATAATTATGGTAGCAGATTCGTGATTTCTAGAGCGTGACTTTCATATTATCGAAATAGTAATCTTCATGAACATGTATTTCATATGTATATACGCATATAAGAAAGATTTTACATACTTGTATGCACTTATAGTTGAATAATAAATGTGACAGTTTTCCCACACTACCCGACAATACTTAGGACATGATTAAAGACTTGACGTATATTCCTATGATGACTTCTTAGCTGTCTTGAAAATATGTCATTTACTTTTTTATATACACCCCAACTTCATAATGACACAAATCTTTTTATTCGAAATAATGATTTGACGCTTTCATTCACTATTGACAATTTAACATACTTTTTTCTACGATAAATGTAGCAAAGTTATATCATTGAGGATAAAAGAGGAAGATGAATCTAAAAAACAAATTATCCTTTTAAAGATCAAGACACTTAGTCAAAACTATTGTTATAAGTTTTTGTTTAATTTAAAAACAAGTATTGAATGATAAAAAATTTCGATTTTTTTAAGTTTACACATCTAAAAATGCACGTAAAAAATTCAAGATTTAATCCGTACGCGGTGATCTTTTTTTTTACTCCGGTACTACACGGTGAGAAATTTCTGTAGAAATTTACTATGCATACATAATAAGACTGAACCTTAATGACTCAATTGAAAATATTACCATAAAAATTTAAGAATATCATATTGTACCAATTAATATTTACTAGGGACCATAGTAAATTTGACCATGTAACTGTTACATAAACATATATAAAAAATTTTCGTAAACTGACTGAACAAAAACTGTGAGTGTGCTTAAAACTTTTCATTATAGTTCCATAGTAAAATTTCTGTTGTTCAGTCGACAATAAAAATTTATAAAAAAATTTGACATTTAGTCACGTGTACTTGGTTTAAACTTAAAATTGTGACTATGAAATTTTCAAATGTCCCATAGTAAACGTATGCGCGTCAGTCGCGACGCACGCTCTTTCATTTTTTCGTGCTGCTTTGTTGTAAGATTCCTAAATAATAAAATATTTAACAATTTAACGTGAAAAATTAAGATGAAAACAAACATTCGATGGTTAACCTGCAACCGACACTTTTCTAATAATATATTATTATTATAATAAAAAATAATTTAAAAGTTATACATTGTGTTTATAATTATTTATAATAAAATTAACTGCCAAAATAAATCCTACGTTCAAATTAAAAAAAATAGAAAACAAATAAAAAAAAACTATATTTTGTTTTAATCTTAATTTTTCTCGGTAAATTATTAAATATTTTATTATTTGGGAATCTTACAAATTTTTATTAATTATTCATATGTTGATGGATTTATAAACTAATATTTATTTAAAACAATGTTTATTGCAATTAACATATGAATAGTTAATAAAAATTTGTAAGATTCCTAAATAATAAAATATTTAATAATTTACCGTGAAAGATTAAGATGAAAACAAACATTTGATGGTTAACCTGCAACCGACACTTTTCTAATAATATATTATTATTATAATGAAAAATAATTTAAAAGTTATATATTGTGTTTATAATTATTTATAATATAATTAACTGCCAAAATAAATCCTTCGTTCAAATTAAAAATAGAAAACAAATAAAAAAAACTATATTTTAAAAAAATTTTTTTAAAAATTATTACAAACAAAAAACATCTTGTTTGGTTTGATATTTTTTTTGATTGCTAAAAATATTTTTTACTCTAAAATTTTTTATTTTTTACAAACATTTTCTTATTTTTTTTGCTATAGTACATTCGGAAATTTAAATTATTGCATATTTCATTTTACTATGGTACATTTCAATTTCTACCGTTTGCTATGTCTGATTTCATTTGTTTCGGAAATTACTATGGGCCATTGTAAAATTTTATTCTGAGTCAATAAGGTTCACTAGTAATATGCACCATTGTAAAATTTAAAATCCATGCAGAATAAAAAATAATAGAAATTTCTCACTGTGTACGTGTGATGAAATTGATGATTAACTTTGAATATACTTTAAATTTCTTACAGTGAAATTTCTTACAGAAAAATTGGTAAAAAGTTATGAAATTCATAAAAATTACCTCGTTGGAGAAAAATTTATTCTGGATGAGTAATGAATACGAACAAATTATTTTCTCTTATTTAAACAACAGTTATTATCGATACATAGAAGTCAATAGAGCGGTTCTGATAATTTAAGTGACGTCACTAGTCTAGAGTTAAGGTGCAATTGTAAAAAAACCGAATCTGCTGTCATATGAGCAATAAAGTTGTATCCATCAAAAGTTATTGAGTCAACACTAGCTCAAAATTTCAAAAAGCTCAGAAAATCCAAACTATACGCATCGTGACACTAATTTAATTTTTAATGAAACATAAATTGTTTTGCTAATCCTCAAAGTGAAATAAAAAGGAGAAAAACTTATTTATGATAACTAAGACAGTAAATTATAAATAGACAAAGATGGGAGTGTAAGTATTCATGTTATGAAAAAAGTAAACGAATTATGACAATTATAATTTAAAATGTTTCGCGGCATTTTCGCTCAAATGAGAAAACTAAGATGCATGCGCTGCAACTTAAGACTAAAATTCTTTTTACATTCAATCCAGGTGTATGAAGGACTAGCCGAATTTTTAACTTCCCGCTAAGAAAATTGAAAATTTTCAAAAATCGGGACGTTATTGGTTTTACCCCGTTTTGCGAAAATCGAGTTTTTAACAGATCTCGACGTTTCAAGGTCACAGGAAGCTTCCCTGACTATTCTCGTGATGGTGTCCGGGCGGCTGTATGTATGTGTGTGTGTATGTGTGTATGTATGTAAACCTCTTATAACTTTTGAACGGCTCGACCGATCAGATCGAAATAGGTGGCGATTCTAAAAGTATCATTGCCATTAAATTTCGTAAAAATTTTAATCGATTCGGTTCGCTAGATTTTGAGAAATCTCAAAAATCAAATTTTCAAAAAATCGTTTTTTTTTTTTTAATAACTTCTAAACGGCTCGACCGATCAATTTCGAAAACTTATCCGCTCTTAAGTTTGAAAAACCACGTCGATTGCCACCAGTCCCGTCGAAATAGGTTGATTCGTTCGACAGTTATCAAAAACGAAAAATTTCGAAAAAAGTGTTTTTTTCACATAACTTCGACATTTCTTTTTGGATCGTTTTTAATGAAATAAAATAATTATTAGAGCCCGAAAATCCACGTCGATCGCCACCAAGAACGTGAAAATCGGTTGATTGGTTCGTGAGTAATCGTTGTCGACAAAATTCGGAAAAAGTGAATTTTTCAAATTTCTCTAAAATTTTTGGTTTGATCAGTTTGTGTTCGATAGTGTATCATAGAATTTGAAAAACTACGTGGACTACCGTCAACCGTGTGCTCGAAGAGCTCAAAAGCTTAGTACAGCTAACTCTTCGAGCTCGGAGAGCTCGAAATAACACAAAAATTCTATTTTTGAGCTCGAAGAGCTCAAAAACATCATAAGTGCAATTTTAAGCGCTTAGATATGGAATTAGCGGGAAGTTGCAGGTATGACCTTTAGGGTCAACCGTTTTCCAGATTTTTTTATTTATCGATTATAAATAAACCACAGTCAATTAGACCACCATTTTGAATACGGCACAACTAACGGTGATTATAAAGCTAATAAAAAAGAGTAGAGTCAATAGACCAAATATTTTGGCGATTAGAGTGTTTACAAGCATGTCATGTACTTACAGACTAAATGATATACATCCTATTCTGTACGCCGTTAGCGTGAACGCTACCGGTTGTGTTTTACTGTCGATAAAATATTTTACGTTAAATTTCTCACAAAAAAACTCGTCACTACTGTTTCCAATCAGCAAAAATAAAGATACGACTGTACATAAATACGTAGATGATCCATCTTCTATTATTCCTATACACAAAATAGTCACTCTTGAAACTCACTTTGTGCACTCAATTTCGCTTTCATGGTCAATTAACAACACCGTACGAGCAGATACTATTTTTTATTACAAATGCAGCGATCAATTCCGGAACAAACGTTGGGATCTAGGGATATGGCCCTGGTGGTGGGTTGGGGGAAGGGGGGGGGGGGGGAATAGGTAGTTGAAAAAATCTAAGAAAAATTGAAATAATGAAAGTTATTTTATTTTGAGCAATTAGCAGGTGCTAAGTACGAAACAATTAATTATTATAACTTTTCTTTAATTTTTATTTCATTTTGATCTTGTTATACAAATCAATTTTTATCTATTACGTCAACCTCATTTTTCTAGCATTAACACGTCAAATTTTTTTATTTTTCGTTTTTTTAACTTTCCGCTTAGAAAATCAATATTTATTTATTTTTTTTATCATTTATTTACAGATGACTATTATATAAATTCATTCATATAATTTAAATTAAAAATTGATTAATAGGTAGAAAACCATAAAAATAAATGGTGCAAAAAAGTCAGTTAAATTTATCAAGAACCATGATTTAAATGTTATTAAAACGAAAAACGAATGCTTAATGGAATTTTTTTTTCCACAGAAAATTTTAGTTTATAAATTGATGCAGATATATTCAATTACCATATATAGTAATGAGGAATTTTTATAGTAAAAATGAATAAGGACTAATTGAGTAGATAAATAATTTTTTAAGATTGAAAAATAAATTAAAACTTGATTAAAAAAACACTCAGAAAAATTGCACTGAAAGAGTTTTTTCAAAGTTCAAGTGTTTTTGTTTATTTATTACGTTTTCAAATAAAAAAATATCAATCAATGTAGAACTGCATTGTAACTTTTTTAAAAAATATATTTTTTTTAAAACAAAGAGAACGAATTGTTTTTTATATCATCGTATTTATTTATTCTTTGTGTTTTCATAATATTTATGTCCTGTTACTGTCTTGAAAATGTAATATGACTGTAATAGAGACGAACAAAATTAGAAAAAAAATTATTTTTATATGAAAATCTGCAAAGCTGATTGCTTTAATGAAACATTGCAGAAACAGGGATTTGAATAAAATGTCCTTCGTCGACCTACTTTTGTACTGTTGAATTTACATTTTTTATAAAAGAAAACAAAACCTTTCTAGCAATTAATACCGTCTAAAATTGTTTTACTTTATGATAATTAACAAAAATTTCAAATTATCCATTCAAAGTAAAACAACCATATGTTTATTCTGCCTTTGTAGTCTTTACCTATCTCTACCCAGCTAATTTCTATAATAATATCAGAGTAAATTGAGTACAGTATAAAAAATGATATCTTTAATTTATAATGTGCGATTCAGAAGAACATGCAGATAACGAATGTCAAAAAATAAAATAATGAAAAAACTGATAATTATTAATGTTTTTTACCTATCAGCCGTTATTAATTTTTCACTGTCAAATAATCACTTGAAATATAGCTTTTTAGATTCTCAACATTTTTGTTTATGTATGAATATCAAAACTAAGAGAATAATAAAATTACACGGTGCTCAGTGGGTGTAGTATATAAATAATATCAATGCGCGGAGAATGATGATGTGGATTTGTCGTACATGCTGCGGTGAACATGTACGTATTCGTGGTTGCATATGGTTCGAAGCGTGACTATATCTCAATGGAGATTCGTAAGCCACAATTAAATTCATTGAATCATATTTATCACTCCAATTAGTAGCATTATTATTCAAAACGTCCTATGCTAAAAATTTATTTTATTAAATTTTGGTCTCAATCTAAACTGTGATTTGGCTTTTAATTCAATTTTGATGTGAAAATATACCATCTATTTTTAGTGATGATACATTTATTTTCTGGGAAAAATATTTTTTAATAATGACATTAATAACTTCTATAGCGACGCTAATTGCCAAGCTTATTCATTGACAATAGATGAGTGGTGTATTTTTTGTCATTATCACTCCATAAATTTAACTTTTGACTCAAAAGTTTTGAGGGATATGAGGCGAAAAAACTTAATATCATAATAATTCTCTTTTTATTAATATTTATTTATGTTGAGAGAATGATTAATATTTATTATTCACTTGTATCGTGTATTTATTGTTGATAAAATGGCGTGGTTATTATTTTATTATCATAAAGTTCACTTCGTAATAAACTGACCGTAGAGAAATAATTAGCGCCACTCAATAGTAACTAAGTTTAAAATTTACTCAAAGTCATCGGTCGGTACACTAGAATGTGACTTTTTTAACTTCCCGCTAAGAAAATTGAAAAATTTCAAAAGTTGGGAAGTTATTGCTTTCACCCCGTTTTTCGAAAATCGAATTTTCAACGGATGTTGACATTTTGAGATCCTAGAAAGCTATCCTGACTATTCTCGTGATGGTGTTTGTATGTCTATGTGTGTGTCGTGTGTGTGTGTGTGTGTGTGTGTGTGTGTGTGTTTTTTTTTTTTTTTTTT
>CAJNRD030001119.1:13279558-13290081 GCA_905319865.3 Cotesia congregata | reverse complement strand
GTTATTGCGTCAAAAATCTTAGTGTTAAAAATTTTTGTGTTAAATATTTAACACTTTTATGTGTAAATTTAAGATTTATTCTGTTAAATCAACACAAAAAAGTGTTTAATATTTAACATAAAAATTTTTAACACTAAGATTTTTGACGCAATGACGCAAAATTTTTTGCTGTGTATATTAGAGTGATTTATTTGGGACGGCTATGTATTTTATTCGCTTTATTAACATATGGTTCTATGTAAAGTAAAAAAAACAATTTCTTCAAGGTTTATTCCGTTATTATAATTTTATTGTTTTCTTTAAAAATTGAAGTTTTTTTTAATAAATACGTATAGGAAATGAAGAATTATTTGTGTTCTACAATTTAAAAGCCTTTGACACTACTGCATTGGACCAAGGCGTAGCTTAAGATAATAGCATACACCTTGAAAGGACTTTATCGATATCAACTGACATATTTTGGTATCAAACTTAAACTTTTACTAAATAATCTTATTTTTTGCGTATTCAATGGAACACAGTAAAAAATTTTGTCATTGCGTCAAAATTCATCGTTAAAAATCATCGTTTTGGCATGGAAAATTAAAAAATTTATGCTTATATAAGCCGAAATTTTTAATGAAATTTTTACATTTAAAATTTATAAGGGGATAGAAACTGATACGTCATATGGAACAAATTAATTTTAAAAATAGAACTGCAGTCTATAGTTCGATAAAATTTTTTTTCCAGATTTAAATTATCATTTAAGAGGGCAAATCATGCATGAACAGTTCTTGTCAGCTGATATATGGAGTTTTAATCCTTTTCTATTAGGCTAGAACAGACATGATCAGACATGGACAGGTCTGATCAGGTCTGAGCATATTTAACGGTTCAGACATGAACAGGCATGAACAGACATGAGCAGGCATGAGCAGGCTTGATCAGGTCTGATCAGGTCTGAGCGTATTTAATGCTTCAGACATGAACAGACATGAGCAGGCATGAGCAGGCTTGATCAGGTCTGATCAGGTCTGAGCGTATCTAACGGTTCAGACATGAACAGGCATGAACAGACATGAGCAGGCATGAGCAGGCTTGATCAGGTCTGATCAGGTCTGAGCGTATCTAACGGTTCAGACATGAACAGACATGGACAGGTCTGATCAGGCCTAATTTCAGGCCTGATCATTAGGGTGTCCGTTATTTACCAAGTTGGCTTAATCCACTTGGGTATCGTCAAAATCATTTGTTTTCGACCCAAAAACAACTTTAAAAAAAGAAATAATTTTTTTCGATGCCATTTAACCCTGCCTAAATCACGATACTTTTTCCATTTAAATAACATGAGAATTTTTCTTTTTTTGGAAATTATTTTTTTACTCGCTCATTATACTCAATAATTCATTAAATATCGTTGATTCTGCTTCCGGTATGGTCACTTTAGATTAAAAAATTCTCAGATAGGGGTCAAAAATTTTTTTTAAACGTTTTAAGTAGGTCCAAAATTATTTTCATCATATTTTTCAATAATTTTGTTTAAGTTACTTACCATTCCATATTTAACGCTAAATTGGTTGTCAAGCATTCACAGCAATTTTTTTGAGGTCTCATGAAAATGATAAAACACAAATAATCATTTATTTCAAGTAGTAACAGTTTTAATTATCAAATAAGTAAAAATAGTTTGATGGCTTTTTTTTATAAATAATCAAATAATTCATAGTGTTCCTTTGACTTATACTTAAATCATCATTCTGTTTAAATACTTCTAATTATAATATTATAATATATATTTTATATATAATATATTATATATTTTTATATAAAGCAAATATAATTAAAATAATCATTAAGTTTTCATTTTTTTTGTCAGGCATTCTTTCGTTGCGTTCGGAAATTCATTTTTGTACTCCTTTATTACCTGGAGAAGATACTGCTTTTGACTCTCATCCTTAGCAAGAACATTGACGTAGTCCTGAGTCAATTGTACAGCTCGTTCGGCTATATCGTTAACTACTTTAATATTTTTAACAATTTCCAATCCTTTTAGGTAATTGTCATTTTCATACCAGGTTTCTACTTCTGTTTCCAAAAAGTCTTCGCTGATACCAAATCTTTTAAAAAAACCTAAAGTATGACAATTGACAAAATAATCAATTTCTTTAGTTTGTAAATTCTTAATATCATTGTCATTGTTAATGAAATATTTCTTTGGACATCCAAATTCATAGGTGGTATCCAATTTCAAAGCTCTGATCATTTTGCGTTTAATATGTACTGATATATTCTCATCAAAAAACGCAAACGCAACAACTTCTGGGCTCAAGTACCAGAAATGATTCGTTATTTTTTTTAAAACTGCTTCAGACACACTTTTATCGACAGTTCTATAAGCATAAACAGTTTTCACAAATTGTAAATCCTGGTTTGGAGCGGCTACAGCCAGAGGTGCTGTAAACCAAAATCGCACATATACGAACACCACGAATAAACAAACGTCTAATAAACTTTTTTCTTCTTCTTTCGTTAGCTCAAAACATCACGAAAAATGTAAATTTTCAATGAGTAAATCGCTTTCGCCATCCAACGAGCGTGGTGGAAAGCACCTGGCTTATAAAAATTTACTTTTTGATGTTCAACGGTACCAAGAAAAATTCGAGACAGTTCAAGAAGTTCTTTGTAATCATCCCGAGGCAAAACAGTGCCTAGTATATTTTTGATGGTGTAATCAGTATCATCGACTTGGCTAATCAATTTTTTATGAATCTTGTTTCCCTCTAATCCGTCTTTAAATTTACTTTTGTCTATTGTACTCCAGCAACTTTGAAATTTTTTGAACAGTGGGACATTTGGTCCAGTAGTACCTGGTAATTTTAGAGTGAAAACACTTGTCAGAACAAGTTCATAAATGTGATGTCGACATGGTAACCACAATAAATCGGTTTCTAGCATTTGTTCCAATAGTACAGCGGCTCCACTATTACAGCCAAGATTAGACGCGGTTGTATCACAACACAATCCTTTGATTGATTCTGTTAAACTCCAATCATGGAGCACACTATAAATTTCCTCGGCTTGAGTAATTCCCTTTCCGTTAGGTAAAGCAGGTACACTTAAGAGTTTTTCAATTCCACTATTACTGATTAATATAGGTACTCTATCCATTTGCTTACAAGATATACTATCTGGTATGAGTTTACCGTCCCAGTGAAGAATCGCTGCAGTAAGCTGTACGTCACCAAATAACTTTTTTATTTTTATAGCTTTCTGTTCTCGAATTTTTTTGCGCTGTTCATTAAAAGATGTTTTGTTTAAAATTAAACTGTTGACGTCAAATTGGAGCGCTTCAGATATTGCGGATATAATCCGGACCGAATTTCTATACGATACTTTACAATTATCCAAAGTGGCTACGACATTTTCAGTCATAATATTAATAACTCCTCTCTCATTTTTCCGATTGTAGTATCGTCCACCTACTTCAAATTCTGATCTTTGACTGGGTGGTGACGAAGAACTAATCATTTCCCCACTGGACATAATTCCTTCTGAACTAATTGAACTTGATGGCAAATAATTATCTAAAAAGAAAATAAATTTTATTTCTCGTTTCTACAGTTAACAAATATTTCAAAGTAAAAATTAATATAAATTTAATACTTGAAATTTTCCTCGTTAACTCAACGTTATCTGACTCGTGTTCTATACTCTGAGATATTGTTTTAATTTCTTGACAAGGTGATAGTTTTATAAAGGAATCATCATTTTCTGAAAGTGGAATCTTTGAAGTTGATGGCTCATTGAAGTGATCAACATTAACAAGTAGATTTTCTGAAATAAAGAATGGATTGAAAATTTAATCAGAAAAAATAAAGTCAATTATTCAATTATTCTATAAAAATTTATGAATCAAATGAATATTTTTTTAACTTACCGGACAACTCGTTTGGACGACTTTGCTGATTGGCCGAAAAATTCAGGTGCAAATTTCTATCTGATCGTTGATCAATCAAAAAATTTTTTATTTCATTGCTGACCATTTCAAAAATTCGACTATGAGCAATATCAAAAAGTTGTTCCAATTTAAGAAAAAACTCTTGCTCTTTTTGATGATTTGATGGTATGCCAGCATTTTTATGTACCATTCTGTACTCTTCGTGCAAACTTTCCAATTTTTTTATACATCGTTTGTCATCTAGTATAAAAATCCCAGCAAACACCCAAAATTTTTTCACTTTTTCAATTGTTATTTTACAGCCTTCATAAACTGTTGTTTTCATGTTCTTAGTGCAATGAAATAATAACCTCAAAACTTGTTTGTTAGTGGGTAATTTATTTCCACTTATATCATTTGTTAGATTATCTAGCAAAAACATTGGTTTTCGTAAATTTAAATCCATGACAAAAATTTTTTTATTCAAAAACTCAAAATTTTTAAGATTAGAAAAAAAGTCTTAAAATATATTACTTTCACTTTTCCTTATTAAGGAAATTAAATTTACAAATTTAATATTTACCAAATATTATATTTTCAAATTGTTATCACGGATATTATGACAACATATTTTAAGTAACTTTATAACATTCTTCAAATGACCACGATAACTAAACTAGAGATACTACGTGAAAATTCAGACCATTATTTATTTTTAATTAGCTACAGTTTGTTGAGCGCCCACGTGACCGATATAGTGCAGCTCATATGTTGGTAATTATCATGTGATGGGTTTTAATTTATGCTAAAAATATTACAATTGGTACTTATGATCTCTCTATTACCTACTTAAACTAAAGTAATGAACAGTTCAAAAATTTTTAATCGAATATCAAATAGTTTTTCTAGTACAAATGGTAAAAGTATGAAAATTATTGATGACTTATGGCTTAAAAGTTTTATGAAACTGATGATAAGAGCGTCTGATAACAAATTTAGCGTTGAATATTGAATGGTAAGTAACTTAAACAAAATTATTGAAAAATATGATGAAAATAATTTTGGACCTACTTAAAACGTTTAAAAAAAATTTTTGACCCCTATCTGAGAATTTTTTAATCTAAAGTGACCATACCGGAAGCAGAATCAACGATATTTAATGAATTATTGAGTATAATGAGCGAGTAAAAAAATAATTTCCAAAAAAAGAAAAATTCCCATGTTATTTAAATGGAAAAAGTATCGTGATTTAGGCAGGATTAAATGGCATCGAAAAAAATTATTTCTTTTTTTAAAGTTGTTTTTGGGTCGAAAACAAATGATTTTGACGATACCCAAGTGGATTAAGCCAACTTGGTAAATAACGGACACCCTAATGTAGAGTTTTTTGTTCTTATTTCGTTATAAGTTATAAATAATCAATTAAACTTCCGATTGAGATTAAATTATTGATAAAGTATCACTAAGACTTAAATGACAGACGAAATTTTGGGAATTTTCTATTATAACATCTGTAATCAAAATACTTGTCAGTGAATTTACGAAAATTTAAGAGATAATTGCTCATTTTAAAACAAAGCAATATCCTTGACTGTCGATTCTCTTTTTCGAACATTTAAAAAATAAATTTATTATTTAATATATACACAGCAAAAAATTGTCGAAAAAATTACAATCGTATTTAGAAAAAATTTTTCGTCAAATTTTACACAAAAAAGTATGTTAACGACTTTTTTTACTCAATCTTACTGTTATTTCAACTCAATCCTCGGGTATTGATGAAGTAATATAAATGTTAAAAGTAACACAGCTGTGTTAAAAGTAACCCAAATTTACGTTAAGATCCTCGAGCTTCAGTTCAAATTAACATTTGATTTTGTGTTACTCGGGATTGAAGTATTTGGTACAATCAATGCTGACAGATCATGGGATTTTCTTATCTCTTCCCAAGTAACGTTATGAATAACACACACTCATAGTGTAACTTTAACATACTTTTTGTGTTAATTTGAAAGTAACATTTAAAAAGTGCTACTTATAAGTACCGATTAACATTTTTGTGTGTTAAAAAACGGATCGATCGAAAAACACAAACGATTGAGTTCAATTAACACCCTAAAATGTTTAAATTTAAAACAATACCTCTAACATTTTACACGATAGCGAAAAATTTTTTACTGTGTAACATCGTAATCCAGGACCAGACTTTCAAGACAGTTTACTTTGATAATTTTATATTTTAAAATTTACGATGTTACACTGCAAAAATTTGGATATTTACTATTTTTATAGACACTTGTAGGATGTATGTAACATCGTAAATTTTAAGTTGTAAAATTATGAAATTGAAAATATTGAAGTTTGGTCCTGGATAAAATTGTTATTTATTGTTCTCCTAATTTTTCAATTGATTCGTCGAAAAAATAAATTTCACATCTACATTACGATAAGGAAGTTTAGTAAATCCAAATGTACATGCCTTAAGCACTTGTATCGTATGTAAATTTTTTTCAAATAACCACTCATCAGCAGTAGTAGTATGAAGTGTTTCCTTCATAGCAGAGTTGAGGTTAGAAGAAATAATTAAACGTCTTGTTACGGTTTCATCACGTTGAAGGTCTACTAAAATGCGACCCATATCACTCAAGTTAGAAATTAAACTTAAGGAATCTAAGGTAACACCTTTGAGAAGGTTAGACAACATAGAACCCAGTGTGGATAAACAAACAGAAACTTTTTGTTGTTTATCAGCTATTTTCTTATCCCTTGAAATGATTGGTTCCAAAACTGAAGCTTTGATTTCAGCATTCAGCTTTGGGGCTTCAAAAATGACACAATTTTCGGGAGTGAGATGTTTTTTGAAGAGATTCTTTCTCTCTTCGTCAGGTAAACCTTTCTTAATGATATCTTCCCAGCGAACAACAATATCATTTTGAAGAGGAGGTGCACGTTGGTTATCTGTATCTAACCGTTTACCCATAGCCTCCAAAATTTCAGGAACAAGGGTTGGTTCATTGGACTTTTCCGGATTTTCTGTGGGTTTTTCGACAGATTTTTCTGATGATAAACTTGCAGAAGGCAGTATGTTCGGGTGATTAGTTGATATGGGAGTTCCAGCTGCATTTGATGAAATATTACTAATCGGAACAGTTAACGGATTGGAAGGTGTAGTTGATTGAGACTCAGTAGATTGTGAAATAACATTTGAATCAGCGGATGTAGAAGTTGATGGTGAAACTTTATCACTATTCAAATTTTTCAATAGCTGTGACGACAAAGTCGTATCAATGTCAATTAATGGAATTGTTGGAGGATTCTTTCTTGAAGGAGACTTAGAATGATGTCGGTTCCGATGAGATCTGTTACGACTGCGGTGTGATCGGTGATGGGATCGATGATGGTGAGAACGATGATGAGAACTATCATTTGAATTCGATCTGAATCTTTTTAAAGATTTTGATCGAGATCGGGATTGAGATTTATCTGCAATCAATAAATAAAAGGCTGTTGGAAGTTGTCCTACAGGAGACCAAATTTATTGGTTTAAATTAATTAAGTGTACTTGACACTAATTAATTATAAAGCCTAGAAATATTGAAGTGACTTGCACTATATTTCTTATTATGAATTTAATGAAAACTTGTTCATTAGTAAATAAAATTATAATAAACAACGTTACTTGAACGTAAAGTAACCTTACTTGAAGGATAACAAAAGCATTAAGTCATTAAGAAGACGTGAAACATAACCAACGTGTTTTTTTTTTTTTTTTTACTTACAATGCTTTTTCCGTAAGAAATTAATTTCTTCATCTTGACGATCCAATTTTCTTTTTAACCGCCTAATTTCAGCAACGATATCCAAATTTTGATTATTCATGTTTAATATAAATAATAAAAGTTATGAAAAATACGTGGCTTTCTTTGAGCACAAAGAAAAGGAATGAAGATCGTATATACTGAACGCAGTATCAGACAAGTAAGCAACAAGATATTGTTTTTTTTTTTGTTGCTTACTTTAAATATTGTGGCATTCTGAGCTGAAGTCAGGGTACTATGATTAATGATCTTGAGGAGGAGGCGTGGAATACAATTGAACAAATTTTCAAAACTAAACCAGTCCAAATATGTTTCAAACAAACAGAAAAAAAAATCTGGAAAGCGGTTGACCCTAAAGGCCATACCCGCAACTTCCCGCCAATTCCATACCTAAACGGGTGCCCGTCGTAAACAACTCGGTCCAGAACAACTCCGGTCAAAACAACTCGCCCTAAATAACTCCGGTCAAAACAACTACTGTTCAAAACGACTCCGTTCCAAAATAACTCCGGACGGAACAACTCCCGACAAAAACAACTCCGGACAAAATTACTCCTGACATAATAACTCTATTCCAAAATAATGTTAAAAGGGCGCAACACAATTACAAGCTTCTGTGTTGGTATAATGTCGAATAAACACACACAGCAACCTTGTTAAAAGGGCGCAACACAATTACAAGATTCTGTGTCGGTATAATATCGAATAAACATACACAACAACCTTGTTAAAAGAGTGCAACATAATTACAAGCTTCTGTGTTGGTATAATGTCGAATAAACACACACAGCAATTGAAATTATGTAGAATTATACATGACTCTATATACTTTTACATAATTATATAGAACTATACAAAATGACCGAGAATATCCCGCATGGAAAAATATATATGCGAAAAATATATGCAAATATATATTTTCACATATATCCACAGATTCGGTAGAATCTGGCGCCAAGTTCCGTTCAAATCCGTTGTCAACGGAGCGCCAGACTACCGACTGTGTTTACTGTAAGCAGAACGGTATTTTGAGGTTGCAAAATTTTATTTATTTCTACGGTACTTTTTTTTCATAAATTGTATATTATAACAGTAATTCATACTTTATTTTACTGTTATTAATTAATTATATTCACTTATAACAATTAATCTACTTGAAATTACTAAATTTAATCAGCACAAACTATAGCAACGCAAAAATTTCGATCCTGACTTTTTTTCGATAGGCAAAGTGATCTGCCACAGACTAAATAATTCGAGAATGCATAGTAATCCTTCATTAGATGGGACACTACAGTTAAAAAAAGATATTTCACAGCTTGCATCTACACCCGCCAGGGTGCGCTGGAATTATTTTTACATAAACTGTAGCTTCAAAGGGATAGTTTGCTATAAAAAATGCAGCCAACGCTAGATTTAAGTTGGTACCAATTGTAAATTTTTATTAAAATTACAAAAAAATCTAAAAATCCGAACAAAAAACAGTTTCACTGTAAAAAAAAGCGCGCCAAGTCCACGTTCATAAGACTATTAGAAAAAAAAAATAGTTTTTTTCTTTACAAAAAGATATAAAATAAAAAATTAAAAAATCCAAGTAACCGATATGATTGTATATGATTTTCCGAAATTAGAAAAAATTATGTTGTAAATTTAAAAATTAAAAAAAAAAATTTTGGAACGTACTTGGTGTGCGTCATATTGTGCATTTCAATTTTTTTAAAATCCTAGTAAATAGATTTTACGAATTTAATTAAAAGTAAAATATTTCGCAACAACGCACACTAAATACGTTCCAAAATTTTTTTTTAATTTTTAAATTTACAACAAAATTTTTTATAATTTCCGAAAATCATAAACAATCATATCGGTTACTTGAATTTTTTAATTTTTTTATTTTATATCTTTGTGTAAAGAAAAAACTAATTTTTTTTCCTTAATAGTCTTATGAACGTGGACTGGGCGCGATTTTTTTTACAGTGAAACTGTTTTGGTTCGAATTTTAGTATTTTTTGTAATTATAAATAAAAATTTACAATTGGTACCAACTTAAATCTCGCGTTAGCTGCATTTTTTATAGCAAACTATTCCCTTAAAGCTACAGTTTATGTAAAAATAATTCCAGCGCACCCTGACGGGTGTAGATGCAAGCTGTGAAATATCTTTTTTTAACGGTAGTTTCCCATCTAATGAAGGATTACTATGCATTCTAGAATTATTTAGTCTGTGGCAGATCACTTTGCCCATCGAAAAAAAGTCAAGATCGAAATTTTTGCGTTGCTATAGTTTGTGCTGATCAAATTCAGTAATTTCAAGTAGATTAATTGTTATAAGTGAATATAATTAATTAATAACAATAAAATAAAGTATGAATTACTGTTATAATACACAATTTATGAAAAAAAAGTAACGTAGAATTAAATAAAATTTTGCAACCTCAAAATACCGTTCTGCTAACAGTAAACACAGTCGGTAGTCTGGCACTCCGTTGACAACGGATTTGAACGGAACAAATATAAATAATGCTGTGAAGCGGGAAAGAATAGAAGTTACGGATAATTATTACGTGAAGCGTTCCAACACTCACGTAACAGGATAATTGGTAGGAAAGGATTGAGAAAGAATTGTGGAGAGGATCATCTTAATGTGAGTGTATAGAATATGTGAGAAAAAAAAAATTATTAGATAGCTCGGACAGAAAAGTTAATTTCTAATGTATATACATCAAATTTGTGAGAATATTACAAATTGATAGAAAATAGCAAATTTTTTATTTTTATGCTACTCAC
>CAJNRD030001119.1:13250441-13275019 GCA_905319865.3 Cotesia congregata | reverse complement strand
AACTAATTTTGAACGACTTAGTTTTTTTTTTTTTTTTTTTAATATTTTATAATTAAATGAGAATTATGAGTCGTGCACTTTTGGATTTTCCAAACTTTCTTGCTATTATTATTGGTTAAATAACATGTACGATATAGTAGATTATAAAAATTATTAAATGAGAAGTATATATACTTACTATATAGTTTACTATAGTTTACTTTTACTATTCTTTTTATTAATAAACAATACGACAGTAAAATCGTAAAAATTCTTTTAATTTTATTACCGTGTATTTTAACGTCTTTCATTAAATAAAGAATGAGATCCTTAAGCAGTTTATCTTGTTACATCTTCCTTATATTATTTTACCTAAGTTTGAATCTTCAAACTGTAAGCTTATACTTATTAAGTTACCTTTTGTCGTTAACAATTAAAAAGTCTCTTGTCCCGTATGTCTATTAATTAATTAAGAAGATTCAAAACAATTTAACTAGATAAGTAGTTAGTATTAATTAATATTAAAACTCCAGTAATTCAGTAATAATTAATTTATTTTCGGGTATCATATTTAATGGTATTTCGCTCATGAATTTTTAAAAATAAATGAAAAAAAAACGTCATTAAGTGAAACCAGCTCATTAAATGCTCGCTATGACGCTCGTTAAATACTCGTAATTATTCATCCCGAAACTCAGCTTGTATTGTTCTGGAAGATACCTTTGTTCTGTGGAAGAGTAAGCGAAACTTAACTTTAAAGGGAGTTTACCGCCGTAAGCCAAATAAGTAAGATACCATTGTCGAGATTTAAGCCGCATCTATCTCGATAAGATAAGAAAATCTTACAGATAATTCAGCGATACGATAATAGAGTTTGGTTGATTATTGATCACTAATACGTGATTTCTTTTGTTTGTTTACCTCTTTATCATTTTCTTATAAGTGTTCAAATTGTGTGCTAATAATTTTTTATATTCTGATAGAGAGGTTAATTTTTAAAAAACATTTTTTATGTTGCTTCGTCATGACATATCCGGCGTTAGAATTAAATATTTAAATTTTGTGTTAAAAATAAAATATAAGTGCTCGTTTATTCTGAAACAAATTGTAGAACGCTTTTCGATCTTTTTCTTTTTTTTTTTTATTCGACCGGATAGATTACACGCAAGATGCAGTCTGTGCTTAATGCTAGTCCGAGTAATTTATAATGACGAGTATTTTCATCTCACTCTGATAACACTTGTTACAGAACCGGTTAAGCGTCTAGATCTAATAAGTATCTATCTGGATCATCCTGACCCTCAGTAAGGACAAGGTCTTCGATGTTAGTGAATCCAATTGAACAAATTGTAAAAACTTTCCAGTGCAATTTTTTAAGTAATGTTCTAGGTTTATCGAAAGAAAAAGTCGCAAAGATCTTGTTATTTTTTATTAGAATAAAAATGTGGAATTCTGTTGGAAAATTTCAATTATTTTCAATCGTGTTACTTCTTTGTTTGAAATATTGTCACGGCAATAGAACTGAAGCTGTGCGATTTCATAGACTTCCAAAACGTGTTATTCCGACATCCTATGACTTACAACTGCTTCTGCCTTCTTTTTCCGGTGACTTTACTTATCAAGGACGCGTTATTATTGATATATTTGTGATTGAACCAACTAATGTGATAACACTAAATTACGATGGGTTGAATATTGAAAGTGAAAAAACGGAATTCTTGACTTATGAAATTGATAATCTGACCATTTTGTCTCAATTATGCGACAGTGATAAACAGTTTTTTACAATTCTGTTCAATCAGAAATTGAAGGTTGGAAATTACAAATTATTCTTGTATTTTCATGGTGAAGTTTGCAATGATCTTTTTGGGTTCTACAAAAGCTCGTATAAAGTGAGGAATGAAACAAGGTATGGTGTCAAGTTTTATTATCAATATTTTCCAATAATGATTAATTAAACCAGTTGATGATTTTTGTTTTAAATATAATTGAAATGAAAAAAGAAATAAACATGGTATTTTTGCTTGTCTTAAGCGTAGGCATAAAGGTACGTTCTATCATCGCCTAACAGTCAAGATCTCAACGTTTTGTCATCAAATAATACCTGACAATCATAATGTACATGTAAAATAGTGAAAATTCAGTGTATATATTTTGAAAGAAATACCCCCCATTTGAAAAGAAATACACATCCAAATCGAGTAAATACACATCCAAATCTTGTTAAATAAGCGCTACATGATTACGTGCGTATGTGTTGGCATAATTTCGAGTAAATACACATTCAAATCTTGTTAAATGAGCGCTACATGATTACGTTCGTTCATGTTGTACTCCAAGATTGAAAATTAGATATGTGTTTGTTTTATGAGAAATTTTCATGGAGATATATTTTTGTTTTATGAGAAATTTTTGTAAAGATATATTATCGTTTTATGAGAAATTTTCTGAAAGATATATTTTTGTTTTATGAGAAAATTTAGGAAAGATTCTTTTTAGTCACGAGAAATTATTGTGCCCGATATATTTTTGAATGATAAATTATTGCTGAGAAATTTTTGCTTGAGAAATGATTACCGATAAAAAAAGACATAGAACCTATATATTTTAACTACTTTGATAAATATACTTTTAACATGAGCGCTTCAGACATGCCCATTTAGATTTACTCAAATTTTTCTATTTTTCAGTTTCAATTAACCCTGTTAAATTATTTTTCCATGAAACACAAACCTATAATAAATATAAACAAAGGTTAAATTCAATTTTCAGGTGGATGGGAGTCACCCAGTTTTCACAGACGTTCGCCCGCCGTGCTTTTCCATGTTTTGACGAGCCATATATGAAAGCCACTTTTAAGCTCCATTTTGGTCATTATCGCAATCAGACAATTACGTCAAATACAGTAATGGAACGGATAAGTCCTACGTAAAATACATACTATTATAAAACTTTTTTTCATCATTTTTTTAGAATTAAATCTACTATTTGCATCATAATAAGTTCCCGACTATAAATTTGAGTTTGGCGGTGGTTCGGTCCGAATTAGGCATGCCAAGTTCCAAACTCGCGCTGAATCAGAAAGCCAAAGTCGGCTCACATCACTAAAATAACGCAGTCACTCGTTGCTGCCTAGCTTGGCTTCCGAATTAGGTGAAAGTTTGGAAACTACACTTACTGCTGACTATCTAAACCTCATTTGGTTCGAATTTGGCTACCTAACTAGGCAGCGATTCGCAAGCCTAATTTGCAAGGAAAAATCAAAATTTAATTCTTTCTTCGTTTTTAGCTTTTTTATTACAAACGAGAATTGATAATAATGAATTCTTGTTTTTTTTTTTTTAACTTTTACTATTTTAATTGTAAATATTGAATTTAGGAGTAAATTTTTCGAACATTCAGTAAATAAAAAAAAAAATTGTGTGTGTCAGCTCCGACGCACGACTGGAGTTTACTCTTTACAAACGATTATATCGTATATATAGATTAGTAAATAATGTTAAATGAAATTAACCATTATATTACTGAAGCATACATGATACATTTATTTACATTAATTATATAATTAATTTGTCAAAATATCTAACTCTATTAACTTGTTAATATTTTCGAATTGCAAATTAATATCGACAAATATAAATAAAAAAATTTTGTGTAAACTCCAATAAACTCCAAAAATTTGTTTAAGTAACATCTTTTCTTTTAAAAATCATTATTTGTATCAAAGGTTGAAATCCCGTAAAAAAATTTTCAACTATCTTATAAGCAGCGCATTTGTTTATAGCAATTTTTTGAACAATAACAGATGAAAATTTTTTAAAATTATTTTTATGCAGCTTCTGACAACATAAAAACGGATCATTAATAATATTTTGAAAAAATAAATTTTTTCGATGATTAATTTGAGTTTTTAATTTTGCAACAACGAAAATTACTAATAAAAAACTAAAAAATAAAAATTTTTTGATTTTTCCAACGGGGATCTATTCTGGAGCCTTTCAAGAATTGCTCCAAGAGAGAAAAAAAACCTTAAATTTATAGTTTAAAAATTATTACACTTGCGATGTACATGTTCAAGCAGATAAAAATTATTAATTAACTATTGCATAACTAATTGAAAAATTACGATAAAAATTTTTTTTAGGCGGATTATTGTTCATTTATCTATCCAGTAAGCACCTGATTTTTTTTATTTCTTAAATTTTATATGTAATATGTTTAAATAATTTTCATTAATAAAGTGTCCAAAGTAGGCAAGCCAAAGCACCCGTTTTTAGCCGTATTTTCATCCCTCTAGGAAAATTATAAATATTGGTCCTACAGTTCCGGGAGGGGACCTTTTTTTGGGAAATTTCCTCCTCTTTTTGAATCTTTTCAAAAATTTTTTAAATCTTTATTAGTTTTTCAAATATTTGCAAATAACTAAACCTTTTTTTTTGGCTCAAGTTGCGACAGAACTTCGTAATACGTAGGCACGCAACACACACATACAAACATACGCACACATTCGACTCTCAGACCAGTGGTAGTGAACTATACAGTGAGACTATGAAGCATCGCACAAAGAGGAGGCCCCGAGAATACGATACGCTGTGTAATGTATTCCATCTCATTCTTTTGCACGTTCAATCCCACAGATATATGTTTGTCTCTATCTACGTAACGCCTCAACTTTTCATGTTACACTTGATTTTACTCTTCATAAAATTTCCGTACCGGGCCTTATAACTCAAATCGTTTCTTAAGGAGTAAACTCCAAAAAACAAATTTGTTTGGAAAATTTTCGGTTACCGTTACTTAATATCAACTTGGCATTTCAACGGTATAGAAGATTTCGGCAAGACCATAGATTCTCGAAGTAACACTCAAATTCGACAAACCTTCGGTAACGTTACTCCATACAAGTCAGGCATTCCAATAATGCCAAAGTTTGGCTTATTGAAGTTGGGTCTAACTAGTAAAGTAGGAAAATCTATGGCATTGCCAAAGTCTAGCATACCATTGAAATGTCTGACTGGTATGATGTAACGGCAATCATCGTGGTCCGATCTCGGCTTCTTTCTTAGGCGATAATTCAAAAATCACACTCACTGATAGCAGCCTAAGTGTAGTATGACCTTAGTTTGGCTTTCTTGTAAAAAAAATTTACTCCATACTAGTAAGGCAGTTTATGGTATGACGAACTTAGCATTGCTACAGTTTTTCCTATACGAGCTCGACTTTGGTATACTAAACTTTAATAAACCTTCGGTCATCGGAAACCTATAACCAGTTAGGCACTTTACATTATGCCGAACGTAGGCATTGCCACAGGTTTGCTTAAGCGAACCTTCGGTAAGCCTTTGGTCACCGTTATTTCATACTAGTTTGGCAATCTATGGCATACTGAACTGAGACATTGCCACAGGTTTGTCTATATAAGCCCGAGCTTGGTGTACCGAGCTTTAGGTATCCTATTAAACCTTGGATTACCGTTATTTCATACTAATTAGGCAATGCATGGCATCCAAATCTGGAATTCTTTTGGGATACCAATACTCGACTTGCCTAATCTAAAACAAATAAAATCCGAATTTGGATAGCCTAAGTTCATAAAGCCAAGTTCGCCCCAAACTAATTCTTCGGCATACCTCGCTAAAATTCTAGTTGGGTTGGAATAAAATATGACGAAAATGTTATTCTGTTGTAAAGAATATAGAATGAAGGTCGTAACCAATATTTTTGAACAATTTTATCTTGCATTCTACTCATCGATTTATTAAAAAAAAAAAACTACGATTGTAGAATTGTTAAAAAAGTTCAAAAAAAGTCAAATTTGATCAAACCCGATTATTCAATCTTAAATTTTGATCCTACTACAATAAGTTGACTGTTTCTTTTTCAGGTCTCATGAATTTGACCAAATTCGACTTGAGCAGATCTCAACTTTTTTTGTGGGCATTTACAAACCAAACAAAAAATTTAATTACAACCCTATTGCGTTTTATCAAATAATTAAATATTTTTTTCTTTATACCTCGGTCGAAAGTACGCAAATTTTGCACCTTTTTTAAAGCAGAAAGTTCAACATTCGTGCATTGGTAGAGCTACGCATACGTCTTTTGTTACAGCGGGAGCAAAAACTTTTCTACCGCATTAAAACATGTGTGAAGTTGCTTTCAGTACCCCAATTATGTTCGTTATTTGTTACTAACCGTATTTTGTTTACGCTGATTGTATATTTCATGAAGCATTGAGAATTTAAATCGTGAAGGATTTAATTTATTTAATTAACAAAATTATGTTAATTAAATAATGTCGGCTTCGCCTCGGGCATCATGGCGCGCAGTTCAGGGCTTTCAAACTTCTGCCCTAATAGTGTAATATACTATTTTTATCCTCAAAATATAATATACTTTTGATGACATCTTTATAATATTTGCCGACCAATCTTTATTTTCATGTTTCAGAAATACATCAAATTATATTATAACGTCAATGAAAAAAACTCCAAAAATGTCGACGTATTTAATTGGATGGTCTGTTCACGATTTTAATCATTATGAATCAGTAGATTTGCCTGGGTTTAGTTTGTGGGCGAGAGAAACGATCGCAGAAAAAGGTTCATTAGCATTACAAGAAGGCAGATTAATTTATTTAGCATTGGAGTCATACCTCAACATAGAAAACCCCATTAAAAAAATTGACCACGTAGCAATTAGTGATTTTCATTTTGGTGCAATGGAAAATTGGGGTATGATCACATTTCGTGAGTCAAGAATCATTTTCGATGAAAAAACTACACCAACAGACGTTATACATAGCGGACTTACTACGATGGGGCATGAATACGCTCATACGTGGTTTGGTAATCTTGTAACTCCAGAGTTTTGGAACTTCGCGTGGCTTAAGGAAGGATTTGCTACATACTTCTCTTACATCGCTCGATCAATTATTAATCCAGATAATAGAATGATGGATTTGTTTGTGGTTGAAAACTTACAGTCTGCACTTCTCAGTGATTCTGCGGCACATAATCGGACCATGAACGGTAGAGGTGATGGAGAAGCTGATAACATTATGGGTTACGCTGATTTTAACGCCTATCAAAAAGGTGCTGATTGATTACTTTCATATCCTTACTTCGAGGAATCATTTCTTCGGTCATAGTATTAATAAAGTTTTGAAAATTCAGAAGTCTATGCCTCATATCACTCACTTGAATTTTAAGAATTAAATAAATCGTCACACCGACTTTTTAAATAGAAAGCGCATTTATTAAGTATTTTTATTATATGGACAATTTAATCGATTGAAGCAGACGATTTTTTTTTTAGATTAAAAAGATCACATTACTAATGTCTAAAAAGCGCATCGCTAGTTATACATTTTTTCAGTTCTGCACAACTAAAATGGGCACATCAAAAATATTTTTCTTCATTCGTTTGAGAGTTATCGAAAACGAAAAATTTCGGAAAAAGTGAATTTTTCAAATTTCTCTAAGATTTTCGGTACGATCAGTTTGTGTTCAAAAGTATATGATATAATTTGAAAAACTGCGTAGAATACTGCCAATCGCGTGAAAATCAATTCATTCTTTCAGAAATTATTGCAGTTTAAAAATTAAAGAAATACTGTTTTATTAAACCTTTAGGAGACTTTTGAGCTCGAAGAGCTCAATAGCTTAGAACAGCTAACTCTTTGAGCTTGGAGACCTCGAAATAACATATAAATTATATTTTTGAGCTCGAAGAGCTCAAAAGCTCAGAACAGCTAACTCTTTGAGCACAGAGAGCTCGAAATAACATATAAATTATATTTTTGAGCTCGAAGAGCTCAAAAGCTCAGAACAGCTAACTCTTTGAGCTCAGAGAGCTCGAAATAACATATAAATTATATTTTTGAGCTCCAAGAGCTTAAAAACGTCGTAAGTGAAATTTTAAGCGCTTAGATATGGTATTAGCGGGAAGTTGCAGGGATGGCCTTTAAGGTCAACCGTTTTCCAGATTTTTATTTATAATTTTTCCATTTTTATTTTTCTCTCGACTATTGAAAATAAATTCATTTATTTTTTCAGTTTATTTTTAGACAGTAATACGGTTTATTTATTTTTTCTTAGCAATTAAGTGAGTGTTATGAGGCATGAACTTTTATATTTTCGGAATTCTGATTTGAAAAAATTTTTTTATTGATAAGTTGACATTTCCGAAAAATGTTCTAAAAATTATTTTATTTTTTTGATTGATTTCCAGAAAAAAATACGATTTTGTTTAAAAAAATATCTAAACATCATTTTTATGAATTCAAGTATTATGAACGGTAAAACTGAACAATTATCTTTTACTTAAATCAAAAATTGTCTTTTCAGTGCAAAACTTTATCAAATGTAATTACAGGAACATCTGTCAAATAGATTTAATATTTTTTCTTAAATCTCTTCTTTCCTCAGGTTCATCGATAGTCCGAATGATTTCTCGGTTAATGGGGTCTGAGTCATTTTTACAAGCAATAACATCATTTTTAAGAACCAAGTAAGTTAGATATTTGAGATTATCCTTGGAAAAATTGTCAAAAGAAAATATCTTTTCAACATTCGATGATTCATTAGATCTCAATGCATACTTCAATAGTCTTCTTGTTTAATAAAAAACAAAACATTCTTTCAGTTTGTACAGCTACGTAACGCCTGAAATTCTTTACGAGCACTTACAAAATTATTCAAATGGAGGAGGAAAGTTGATGAAAGACATAAATATGCGTGAAGTTATTGAAAGTTACGCAAACCAACCCGGGTACCCATTGATAACCATCAAAAGAAATTATTCATCTGGTTGGATAGAGATTTTGCAGGAACGTTTCGATCTGCATTCAAACTGGAGCAATCCAAAGCAACCATTATGGTGGGTGCCTTTGAGCTTTGTTTCTAAATCTCTAGCAGGCTCAACAACCTCATCACAATTTGGTTCCACCTGGTTGGCACCCAAAGATAAGAGCTTAATGAAGATAAATAGTGATCCTCAAGACTGGATCCTCTGTGATATCGACAAGATAGGGTATTATCGCGTAAACTATGACTATTATAACTGGAACATGTTGATTGAACATCTGGGTACCGATGAATTTGATACAATTAAGCCGATAACACGAGCCACGCTCATCGACGACGCTTTCAATCTTGCCCAAAGCAGCTATATTTCCTACAACATTTCGTTCCGTCTCATCAATTATCTCGGCAAAGAAACAGAATACGAGCCTTGGTTTGCTTCACTCAAATCCCTCTATTTTCTGAACCAGATTTTCCAAGACTTACCAACTCTCCGTGTTTCACTCCAAGTAATCAAAGTTTCTCAATATTGTCTTAGTTTGTCAATAGATTAAAGCTGTAGGATAACTTGATTTTGTAGCGCTACTGTTGTTAAGAGTTTTAATTCTTCTTAAATACTTTCAGAGTTACACCATCCGGCTTTTAAAAACTATCTACCAATCGTTTTCTTTTGACAAGACTCAAGATTCTTTGAGAGAAAAACTTCTACGCCAGTTGATACTTTCCGCAGCATGTGAAATGAATGATCCACATTGTCTGAAGCAAGCTAGATTTAAATTTACTAAGTGGATCAACGATTCTTCAGAGATGTAAATTTACTTTTATTTCGGTCGTTTAAGCACAAAGATAGGTCATTTATTTATTTATTTGCGCAGTGTTGATCCAGATTTAAAGAGCTCTATCTACTGCAGTGGGATTCGATTCGGGAGTGATGAAGACTGGAACGAAGTCTTTAACAGATTCATTCAGGCTGATTTGCATACTGAAAAGGAACTATTGATGAAAGCACTGGGATGTTCAAATAATAAAATATTGATTGACAAGTATGTAGAGTTTCACTAATTATTTTTATACAATATTAGAAAATTATTTTAAAGGTATGGTTTTTTTAGATTTTTAAATTTTTCGATAACGGCTCATGAGCCCGAAATACAGAAACAGTACAGAACACTGATAGTTAGTGGAATAATAAATGGTAATCGAGAAAATACCAACTACACGCTGGAATTTATAGCAAAAAACTTTGAAAAAATAATAAAAACGCGAGGCAGTAAATTTTTGACAGATGTGCTGAACTTAGTCAAAGTTAGAGTCACTTCAATAGAGATTCTAACACAGGTTGGTAAAAGATGCAATTGAAACTTGTTACAATTGATATGGATGTATAAAATAAATAGATAACATTACAGTTTTCTTCATTGGTGGAGAACATTATTAGTAACTTGGATGGTATGGAACAAGCCAGAAGTGCTGTCAAGTATGCTGAACGATCAATTGCATGGATTAAGAAACATTCCGCTATTATTGAAAATTCTGTAAATTCACAGTTGTATATGTAGTTTTTTTCAACTTGATATTATGTTTTGATAACAAAGGGTTATAATGGATTAGGAATATAGTTACAAAAGGTAAAAGTGTAATTTGCTACGAATAGTTTGAAGATTTACCGTCGATAAGAAAGAAAATATTTGTGCCCGCATGTACTACAAACTTTCATGTATTAAATGTGGTAAAGAATGCAATTTTATTACGAAAGTGTATCAATGACGTCAGATACAGAAATGGTTTAGTGTACATTTTTGAAACTTGTTTTTAACTTATTTATTCGTTATTTTGGTTCAGATTGTAATAGTGAACAAGGGCTAATTTCTATGACTGAAATTAAAAAATCATTTTTATTGAAAATTATTTATATTATTTATGTTTATGAATGAATATTAAATATCAAAAAAAGTTTGTTTAGTTTTAAAAATTGTATATTGACTAGAAAGAAATTATTTATTAAATATTAAGAAACTTAACCACAAAAAGTTTTATATAAATCACTCAATTTCCACGATCTCAACAACTCGTCCATATTTTATTTTCATATCATATCAATTACAAATCAATAAAATAAATTTTTATAACAAACAGACAAGTTCAATGCGTAAATTAGCGCGGAGTGAACAATCAATATGGCAACTTGACCATGCATATCCAAATGTGTATCGCACAGCCCTTAAATTCTTATAGAACAAAAAATTATCCGTCAAAAATTTCTCAAATTTATAATTAAGGATTTACAATAAATTGAGGTTTATATAATATGCGTGAAAAAATTATCATATAAAATACTATGCTACTAAAAGCAATGAATGGAAATGAAATTGTATAGTTTTATAACATTTCAATACATAAATATAAGTTATTAGTTATTAGAATGGGGGGCTCCACCCCCCAACCCCCGCCAGGGCTTCGCCCCTGGACCCCAAAAATTTTAAATTTATATAACAATATTAATAATAATAATAATAATCATAATAATAATAATAATAAACATTAATAAAGTTATTATAATGGGGGGCTCCGCCCGCCAACCCCCGCCAGGGCTTTGCTCCTGGACCCCAAAAATTTAAAATTTATATAATAATAATAATAATAATATTTGACCAACACTGAAGCTTGTAACCGTGCTGTGCCCTTTTATCATAGTTATTGTGTGTTTTAATTCGATATTTGACTAACACAGAAGCTTGTTACCGTGCTGTGCCCTTTTATCATGGTTATTGTGTATGTTAATTCGATATTTGACCAACACAGAAGCTTGTAACCGTGCTGTGCCCTTTTATCATGGTTATTATGTGTATTTTTTATTTTCATATGAGAAATTTTTATATGAGATTTTTTGTATGAGAAATTATTGTATGAGAAATTTTTGTCGTAATAGAATTATGGAGCCATAAAGAAATTTTTGTACAAGAAAATTATACCGAATAAATTTTAACGATGAGAAATAATGCCTCTAAGAAAATATTGTAAAAAAAAGTATTGCTGAGAATTTATGTCGCGAGAAATTTTTGCGTGAGAAAAAAGAGACGGTCACCGAAAAAAACATAGGGATTTTTCCTATTTTTGCATAGGAAAAATTCCTACGTTGACATTGGGATTTTTCCAATGTTAACATAGGAATTTTTCCAATGATAACATGGGAATTTTGTTTTATTAAAATGATAGAAATATCCATGTGACATATGAAAAATTCATTTATCACTAAAATTTATGTATATGTAATATTAGGGTGCGTAAAAATTTAATCTTCGAAAGCAACCTTTTAAAATCGAAATTTTGAGCTGTATTTGGGCATTTCCTGATATATTTTGGTGTGCCACAATTTATTTGATATTCACAGAATTTTTTAACAGGAGTTTCGTTTGGCCAAATTTTGAAATTCCAGAAAAACTGCTTCAACGAAACTCCTGTTAAACAATTATTTGAGCATCAAATAAATCCTGACACAACAAAATATCTCAGGAAATACCCAAACCTAACTCCTGCTAAAAGCGGAACTCAAAATTCCAATTTTAAAAGGTTGCTTTTAGAGATTAAATTTTGAAACACCCTAATGTAATATAACGCGGTATGTTGCCACGATTGTGTCTACAGTTCTTAACGGATCTAAATGAAAGTAGACACACATAGAGCGTGTTCAGCCGAACTACCCGCATGGAGAAATATATATGTCAAAAATATATGTCGCATATATAATATATATGTCGCATATATTTACGCAAAAAAAAATATGTTTACATATATTTTTCACATAGATGCTGACATATATGCAGAAATACATGCTCACATATATGTAGACATATATGTCGACATATATGTCGACATATATGTAAGCATACCCTGAAAAAAAAATTTCTAAGTTTGAGAATTTTTTTACTTAAATCAAGAAAGTTAAATTTTTCAAAATTATTTTCTTGATTCAAGTTAAATTTTTTTCTGTGAATCTCTAGACATTTATATGCGCACATATATGTGAACATCTATGCACGCATATATGTGAACATATATGTAGACATATATTTAGCGCAAAAAAAATATATGTGAAAATATATATTTGCATATATTTTTCGCATATATATTTTTCCATGCGGGATAAGTCCTGAGTAAACTTAGTTAGCCTAAGTATAGTCAAAGCATATTCCCTGCTATACATATATCTATCTACTATACTATACATATCTTACTAAGTTTTGTAACGGGATTTTGCCTGACCCGGGGATTTACCAAGCCAGGCTCACCATTTATATTGAAATTTTGGCTTACTTAAAAAAAATTATCATTAATAAATGGGTGCCAGGAGAATGATCTCCAATTAATTACTGCTTCGACTTCGGCTAGCTCTTACCTCTTTCTCAGGGTGGCGGGCCATGCTGAAATACTCGTCGTTAAAAAAAAGACAGTAAAATAAACGAAATTTTTAAAATTACTTGAAATAAATTCAGGAGAATTAAAAAAAATAACAATTTATTCAACAAAATATGTGTCGGCGGTCGATATTAATTTTTAACAAAAATTATTAAACGTCGTAACTTGAATTTGCACTTAATTTTAACGAAATTAAAATTAATAAACGTCGTTATCTCCACTTCAATCCTTACTCTCACATTCATACATCGGCAATCACACTATGTAATAACAGCATTACAAAAAGAAATAATCGTAAATCGTTGAATCCTCGCGTATTATTTTGTTAATCAAAATATTTTACAAAATTACAACGTGGACTCTAAACGCTGGATTCAACACTTAACAAGAACGTCGGCTTACCAAGAAATTGAGCGTCGTCCTCATCTTAGCAGCTTGAAAAGCTTTGTGCGGTCGACTCAAATAAATAATAATGTTAGAAAATCAATACTTTACAACAAGTTACAAATTAACTTCAAATAAGCAAAATCACGACAATACTTCGAAATTAAAGGCCATAGGCCGATAAGTATAGTGAATCGGCCCCAGAAAGATATCTCTAAAATTATCTGGCTTATAATTTCAGGGTATGTTGGTACTTATAAGATACTTCGATACTGCAAGTTTCAGCTCTTCATCTAATACCGTTTTCGAGAAAATCGAAAAAAGTTGAAATTCAGAAAAAAATGATTTTCTCAGAAACCCGTGAGCCGATATTAAAAAATCAAGTTATTTCAATGTTTTTATTCATTAAACACTAGTTATCGCTATATTTAAATATATTATTTTTTACATAGTAAGAAAGATTTTCTGTGATCCTCATGACTAATCTTCTTCGCTATCTTCATCAATGACCGTCAATATTTGAACTATTTGGATATTTAGAGTTACAGTCAACAACCAAGTTTTCCATACGTTGGGTTAGTTTTGACGATCTTAAAATACTCCAATTGGAAAAAACCTTTAGCCTATCTAAATTCTCTTCATAAAAACGTTTTTTTATCAGATGGTCTCTGCAGCATCGATTTCCATTCGGAATAAAAATTCGTCGCTTGATGAAGCATTGAGTACGTGCATCTTGAGGAACAAGTACAAGATTAGTATTTAAAATATTACACACACAACAGTATCTGTGGGTAGCAACAGTTCTTTCAATTTGAATTTCAATACACTCCTCTGTATCATGAGATACAAAATTCAAATGATATGATGGACCATCAGAGCTTGATTGCGACAAAGTCATCGATGATAAGTTTGATTCAGTTCTTTCTAACATGCCACTCAAATCACTTATATCTGAAGTCAATTCATTTTCTCCAAATGTTTCCGTTTCTTCATCATCAAGTTTCATTTTTTTATATTTTTTTACACGGCAACATGAGCACACAATATCACCAACTATAATTGGACAGTCGAAAATAGTTGAAAACTCTACAGCATCTCCATCACTTTCTATATGTTTTGCAGCACCAGGTACTTTTTTTATGAATTTTGAACAAACACAACATTTTGGATTGTTATTTTTAGACGTAGACATATTTGTATTTATATAAAATCAGAGTAATACGTCCTTTTTATATTTTGGAACAAGCGATAATAGACAAACCGAGCTTTTTCTTAATGTAAACAGTGAATTTGAAGGTTCGTTTGTAAATATGTCATTTTTAATTAAAAGTAGAAAATAAGGTTACCGACTTGTAATAACAGTGCCATCTTACAGTTACTGAATGAACTAATTATTATGCGGGAACAATAATATTAATTAAGACGTAGTTATCGAATACATAATCGAGAATAATATTTGAGTGAGCACCATTCCTGCTGTTCATTGAATAAAAACATTAAAATAATTTGATTTTTGAATAAAAAAATGGTTTTCTATTTTTTTCAACATGGCGTACCATTTATTAATATTCCCAAAAGTCATAATTCCACAGGAAATTGGATGAGGAATTAAAAAAAAATAGTTTCATAATTTTTCCAGAACTCTATCATAGTTAAAAATTAAAATTAAAAGAAAAACGTCATTTTTTTCGAGGTTCTTATGAACCAATATAGCTCATAATTTTTTTCCTAGAAGCTACTATCATCCCCCAAAACATATCAAAAATTCAAATCAATCGGCTCACGGGTTTCTGAGAAAATCATTTTTTTCTGAATTTCAGCTTTTTTCGATTTTCTCGAAAACGGTATTAGATGAAGAGCTGAAACTTGCAGTATCGAAGTATCTTATAAGTACCAACATACCCTGAAATTATAAGCCAGATATCTTTCTGGGGCCGATTCACTATACTTATCGGCCTATGGCCTTTACGTTGCGGAGCGCGCAAAAGCGCGTCCGTGTACGTCGACAGTCCAGCCTCGAATCCTTCTTCATGGAGAAGTACCCACTTCTTCCTTCATTGAAATTGGCGGCGCTAGTCTTTATTTCCAAGATCTCCTGGCGTTACACTTATCGAGACCTTTCATTTGAATACTCACATGAATTTTTTATATATTTTATATATTTCATTAATATGAGTAATATCATATATATATAAAATCCTTTTTTAAAAAGTTAAAAAGTTTATATCGTTAAAAATATCATCAGTAGACAAAATACAACCTCAATTTCTAATTATTGAAATTTTTTAAGATATAAGCTCATCCTGATTTTACGCTTATCGAGACCTATCATTTGAGTACGCTTATGTCAAAATGTTTATCATCGAAAATTTAATTAATCACTATTATTACAAATTTTATTTATTATTATCTAACCGTTGCCATGTTCATCGTTGCCAAAGTGGTTTTCATAGCAATGAAAACGTTACATCAACTTTCTAATAAAGGATTGCCTGCCACATGAAAATCATGTTATTGCCACATGAAAATCATGTTTCTGTCAACTAATAACGATTTCCTAATATTATACTCGACGGGGAGCAGTTAACAGAATACCAGACTAGCAAGCGAGGGGTCGCGAGATCAAATCCAATAGGCGCCCCCTGATTTTTTCAGTAGAAATCGTTTCTCAAAGTTGTAATCAGATTCCGAGATAATAATAAAAAATGTAAGAATGAAAAAAAAAATTTTTTTTCATTTTTTTTTATCAAAGATCAATGATATGAAATTTTATAGAATTGTATAAAAAGCTATCGTTTTTTATACGGATTTATGAGGCCATTTTCGGTATGAAATTTTCTTGAATTTTTGAAGTTATACTTCTTTTGGCGCGTTTGGATGAAAGTGACATTTGTTAGCTGCGCGCGCATGATGTCCCAAAAAAGCGACATGATGAAGTTGGCCACAAATATAATTAAAAATATAGAATTCTTTTACTGACTAAGTTAACTGAATATACAAGCTAGTCGCAAAGTATCCAACGAAACGTTGTTATTTTTAAATTCGATAGAAATGCCATTTAATATGAAATATATTATTCATATTAATAATCAATTCTAAAAAATGGTGAATTAAATATTTTATTTGATTGTTTAGTTTTAATTCAACTTGGTAATAATTTTTTTTTAATTTATATTTTTTTCTAAAATAATAATAATTTCACGAAATAAAATATTTGAACTGAAATATAAATATTTTAGTATTTATTATATTTAGGTATCTTTTTATTGAGTTCATAATTTTTAATATAGATTTTTTAATATAGTCTTAAGATAGTACCTCCACGGAAAGCATATTTCAAGCAACTTATGGAATTTTTTTTATCGAAAGATAAATATATTAATAATTCACCACAAAAAATTCAGATTAATTTACCGCATCATTTTTGAGTAATTAATTTTCAAAATTGCATCTTTTACACGTAGAGGTATAGAGAGATGGTAAAGTTAGTATGAAATCTTCCGTACCACGTACCACTCGAATGATACAAATAGATTTCATTCTAACTTTACCATTTCTCTATACCACACACACACATACACACACTCGGGGCAGAAGAGATACTGCTACCGGGCGCGTCTCCCCGAGCGGATGGGAGAACGCTCGCTGTCCTTGGATGACACTTGGATAATTTCGTAGTTGATGAGGTACAGCGGGTAGGAGTCAAGCAAAATAACCAAACAAAATACGCTCCCGTGGACAAAACTCCCCTTTAATGGGTTGGTCACACTAACTGACCTAACAAGACGAGGGTAGCGTTGTTCGCGTCCGTAGGTACTGCTTTAACACCCTACACGTGCTCTCCGGGTAGTGCTAAATGAACAACACCAACAACAATATGGAAATGTCAGAAAACATTGAAACATTGTCTACAGTACAGAGGAGGGATACCTCAGTGCCGGCGAGGGAAGGCGTGCAAACGGGCCTGAACTCGTCGTTATCAAGCGACCGTTACGACAGCAGGGTGGACCCCATGTCCCTGCTGTCTGGAAATGCTACAGGGAGTACGCAAACAGCCCAGATGGAGGAGAACGGACAGCTGAGCAACGTTCCTTTAAAAAGTGGAGGACCTTTTGCTCCTGTCACTGATCAGGAAACAAACAAGAGAGAAAACGGGCCTCATCCCCAGCAAGATGCATTGCTACTTAGTGCAAAGATGAAGAGGACAGATGCGCTGGCATATCTGGAGAAGCTAGTCAGTGGACTGCAGGACTTTCTCCAAACCAAGCAAAATGTCCACAAGGAGATCAAGTCGAAGTCGACGAACATCTACAGTGCCCTAAGACGGTTCAAAAAACTGGATCAAGATTGGCAGGGGATCCAACAACAACACGGTAATATCGGGATGAGGACGAGTGTGACAGCGGTTTCACCTGCAAAAGCTGACACGTTTGCCGAAGAGATGGACACCGGAGTCGAAAGTGACGGTGAATCAGTCGCTGAAGACAAGGGTGAAACTGACTCAAGGCCTGGAAAGAGAAAAGACCGAAACTCGCCAGAGCCAACCGACAAAGTCACTAAGAAGAAGGATCTGAAAAAAAGTCCTCCCCAACAACTGGCAGGACAGGGCGACGAACCCAAGAAGACGACTGACTGGGAAAAAGTACAGTCTAAGAAGGAGAAGAGAAGGCTAGCTAGAGAGCAACTCTCAAAGCAGCCGCCAAAGGAGCCCAGGCCAGAGCCTAAGCGGAAAAAACCGCGCAAATGGATCAGACCCGACGCACTGATCATCCGCCCGGCCGAGAAAACAAAGTATGCCGAGATTCTGCGTCGCATAAAGCAGGACGTCCCAGATGAGCAGGTTCGTTCAACTGTGGATAAGATCAACAAGACCAGAAGTGAGGACTTGTTGATTACGATTTCGAGGAAGAGCACTGACAAAGGCCGGGGTCTGCAAAAGACGATCGCGGACATCCTTAAGGAGGAGACCAAAGTGATTTGCAAAGGGCCACAGGAGACTATCGAGATCCGAGATGTCGATGATGACACGACGAAAGAGCATATTCAGACCGCTCTAAAGAGGGAAGCTGGAGAAAGTTGTGAAATCCCACTAGAGGCAATCAAGATCCGTAAAGCCTTTAGGGGTACACAGACAGCCACAGTGTCACTACCAGCAGCTGCAGCACAAAAGTTACTGGAGGGAAACTGCAAAATAAGAATAGGCTGGTCGAATTGCCGAATGAGAGCAACGAAGAGACCCATACAATGCTTCAAATGCTGGCACTTTGGGCACATCGGATCCTAGTGCAAAAGCGAAGTCAACCGGTCTCAGCACTGCATAAGGTGCGGAAAAGAAGGACACAAAATTGCTGATTGTAAAAATCCAGCTGAATGTGCACTGTGCGTTGAACGGCACGGCGTAGAAAAGGCGACTCACCACGCAGGCTCGAATAGATGCCCCGTCTTCCAAGAAGCGCTCCAGAAGATAACGAAGCCAAGAACTTGAAGATATTGCAGCTCAATCTCAATCATTGTGAGGCTGGGCATGACCTGCTCATGCAAACTGTGCGCGAATTAGAGGCAGACGTAGTACTTATAAGTGAGCCTTATAGACACTTGAGTAATCAACCCTGGGAATCCGACAGCACTAAAAAAGCCGTCATCTGGTCCTGCGGTAAATGTCCTTTTCAGAGAACAGCCAACAACAAAAAAGCCGGCTTCGTAGCAGCATGAGTAGAGGGCCTCCGCTTCTACAGCTGCTATGCACCACCTAGTCTCTCTAATGAACAGTTGAACATTTTGAAGACTTCCTTGATCGGCTAACTGAGGACGCAAGAAAACACTTTCCCGTGGCAATAGCTGGTGACTTCAATTCCTGGGCAGCAGACTGGGGCAGCAAGTTCATTAATACACGTGGAAAAGCACTTCTCGAGGCAATGGCTACACTGGACGTGATCCTTCTTAACACCGGTGACATGCCAACGTATACCAAGGGAGAGGCAAGCTCAATTGTCGACCTCACATTTGTCAGCAGTTGCTTAGCCCGAAGAGGTTTTTCTTGGAAAGTATTGAACATCTACACAGCCAGTGACCAAAGTGCGATACTGTGGGAAATATCAACTGGCCAGAAACTAACAAGAGACAACAGGAGCGCTAGCGCGGTTGGGTGGAAAGTTAAATCTCTCGACCCCACTGCTTTAGTAGTAGCCTTAGACTGCGATCCGATCATGGTAGAAACTGCTGAAGAGAAGACCAAGGACCTAATGAGAAGAGTCTCCCAGGCTTGCGACGCTAGTATGTCTCGGAAACGTGGCATGAACTCAAGACCTTCGGTGCACTGGTGGAATGATCACATTAGCACTCTACGCTCAGAGTGTCTTAAAAAAAGAAGAAAGTCTCAGCGTGGCTATCAACGACCTAACTCTGCAGAGCTGGTCGCAGAATACAAAAAAGCCCGTCGATCATTGAACAAAGCCATCAAGAATAGTAAGAGACAATGCTGGAAAGAGCTCATCAACGAAGTGGATAAAGACGTGTGGGGTAGGCCTTATAAGGTGGTTATGACCCACCTGAAAAAACAACAAATGCCATCACCTACGTGTCCCCAACTTCTTCAGAAAATCGTCACTGCACTGTTTCCACAGCAACGCAACTTCGATTACCAGTTGGCGCCAGGCGAATTGGACGACATCCCACCTGTCACTGAAGAAGAATTGCTGGAGGCTTGTAACCATGTAGGGAATAATAAAGTACCGGGATTGGACGGAATCCCTAATTTAGCCTTAAAAACCATCATAAAGGCAGCTCCAGCATTATTCCTAGAGGCTTATAATGCATGCCTCAAGGAGGGGACTTTTCCTCGTAAGTGAAAACAGCAACGATTGGTACTGTTACCGAAAGGGAAGAAGCCACCAGAAGAACCGTCATCTTACCGACCACTTTGCATGCTAGATACGGCGGGTAAGATATTTGAGCGCATAATTCATCAACGAATAAATGCAGTAGTCGACCCACTCCTGGCAGACAATCAGTATGGATTCTGGAAAGGACGATCAACCCTGGACGCAATGAAATTGGTTGTTGATACGGCCAAAGAAGCAATCGCAGGAACCAGATGGAAGGGTGGAACGAAAGAGTATTGCCTGGTGGCGACCCTAGACATCAGAAACGCATTCAACTCCGCCAATTGGGAATGCACCATGCAGGCCCTCCAAGAGAAGAATGTACCAGAATACCTTCTTAAGATCGTAACAAGCTACTTTGAAAATAGGGTCTTGAAGTATGACACGAAGAACGGTCCGAGGGAGTATGATATTACTGGAGGTGTACCACAAGGTTTAGTTCTAGGCCCGCTCCTATGGAATATTATGTATGACGGTCTATTAAGACTAACTCTTCCAAGAAACGTCAAACTCGTAGCATATGCAGATGACGTAGCCGTAGTGATTGTTGCCAAACACCTTGACGAGATAAACCATATGTTTGATCTCACTTTTGAGCGCGTTAACCGGTGGATGGACGCAGTGAACCTGCAACTGGCGCAACACAAGACTGAAGCAGTGCTTATTACCAGCAGAAAAGTGGTAGAGACCATTAAGCTGAAAGTCGGCGAACAAGAAATCACATCACAACCTTATATCCGATATTTGGGAGTGAAGCTTGATGCCCGACTCAATTTCAAGCAGCAAGTGGAGCATGTCAGTGTCAACGCATCAGTAGTGAGGGCTAGTCTAGCACGATTGATGCCTAACGTCGGAGGGCCAAAGCAGAGTAGGAGACTATTGTTGGCAACTGTAGTCACATCAGTGCTTACGTACTGAATATCCATATGGGCTGATGCGCTAGAATTACAAGAAGCATGGAGAAAGGCTGGGCCAGTATACCGTCTGAGTGCCCTAAGAGTAGCTTGCGCCTTCCGCACAATATCTGAGGAAGCAGTGTGCGTCATTTCTGGAACTCTACCTCTCAGAGTCCTAGCTGAAGAAAGACGGAACCTTTACCAACGAAAAAAGGAGTGTCCGTCCTGCCCCGGAGCCACTGAAGATGCAGAGCACGTTTTTTTCGAGTGCTCGCGTTATAATCAACAACGTGAGGAGCTGAAGAAGATCCTGAAGAAGACAATTCAACCAGAGTCAATCGTAGAAGCAATGCTGTCTTCAGAAGCTGCCTGGAATGCAACGAACACTTTTGCCACAGAAGTGCTTACAGAGCTGCGTTCCATCGAGAGAAAAAGAGCAAAAGACAGAATCTAGAAGGAAGAAATAACATCTTAGCCACCAGAAGGAAGAGCGGCAGCTAATTCCAACCCCCGCGAAGAAATGCCTGACGGCGGTACCATGGGGGATCAGAGGATAGAAGAGGAAGGGGTTTAGGGTTTAGTGGGTAGGGGCGTCAGCGTCAAGTTTTAGTATGACGCTGCGTCGAGTCGCCACATATCCGGGCCAACATCTATGCCTAGAATCCGTAAAAAGGATTCCCCCTCCCTAAAGGGAAAAAAAAAATAAAACACACACACACACATACACACATACACACACACACACACACACACTCGGGGCAGAAGAGATACTGCTACCGGGCGCGTCTCCCCGAGCGGATGGGAGAACGCTCGCTGTCCTTGGACGACACTTGGATAATCTCTTAGGTGATGAGGTACAGCGGGTAGGAGCTAAGCAAAATAACCAAATAAAATACGCTCCCGTGGACAAAAACTCCCCTTTAATAGGTTGGTCACACAAACTGACCTAACAAGACGATGGGTCCCTGTTGTAACTCACTAGGAGTGTCCGGAACCTGTATCGTAGTTTTCGGCGATGCAGGCCACGGCTGATGTGAGCTTGCTCTACCGAGGTGTAAGTTGCAGTAGTGGATCAGGAGCCAGTCACTTCGGGCCCTGATCAGGAAGTACGCAGTGAGTGTTAGAGATCGGAATCTTCACCGCCCCGAGCGAGTCTAGTCCGTCCGTGTATTCCGGGACTGGCTAAGTGTCGGCTAGGCCTCAGGGAACTGGGGTAGGAGTACTATCTCCGAGGGTACACCCGTTCCTAGTTATGACAACCCGCTCCACTCCGTACGATGCGCTGGTAAACCAAAAAAGTATGAGTAATTTACAGGAAACAAACAAGAGTAGAAAGAGGCTTCATGCCCAACAAGCAGCGATTGACGCAAGCGCTGAAATGAAGCGGTCACAAGCGCTCGAACGCCTCAAAAAGCTGACCAGTGAGTTGAATGACTTCGTCCAATCGAAGGTCAATATCCACAAGGAAAAGTCCAAGACGACTAGTGTAACTAACGCCCTTCAAAGGTTTGAGAAACTGGACGAAGATTGGTGCTCATCATTGCTGCGCACTTCCCGTGCTACACAGGAGAAAACCTGTCAAGATGACGTCATGACTGACACCGGAGCCGAAGGTGACGGTGAATCAATCGCCGAAGAGAAGGGTGAAATTAACACAAGGCCTGGAAAGAGAAAGGAGCGTTTATATAGCAAGAAATTTTCTTAAAAAATTAGCGCGTAAATATAACAGTAATCGTGGGACGCTCCGCAATTCTAAATCTACTCACGATTTTTCACATCATTATTTATAGACATTATACAAAAAAATGTAGAATAATACCATTAACTTTTATTCCAGTGTACTAGAAAAAATAATAAATTTAAAAAATCCATAAGATGAATAATTATTGTATACTGTTTTAATATTAATGGTATTGTTCAGACTCCAATAAATTTTACTCTCATAAACTTTACAAAATTATAGATATAATTTCATGTTTATGATATATTTGACGGTTCACGTTACAATTAAAGTGGCGTTGCATACATATCATCAATTTCATTACCCTAATTGCTGTTACTAACAAATAATAATGTAGCAACATGGCATCCCACAATGCGACCGGTTGTTCTTTTCATGAATCTAACAGTTAAATTTAAAGAGATAGTTATTCATGTTATTAAGCGGTAAAGGGGTGATTTTTCGACAACGTCAATCTTGATTAATGACCCTTAGGTTTGTAGCGAATCAACGTAATCGTTTGTAAATTTTACATCCGAAGCAAAGCCGAACATTGATCTTACACTGGAATAAAATTTTCTTCAGAAATAACCGTAAAGATAAGGTGACCACCTTGCACGCAAAAAAAAAATTGGGGCTGCCACATGATACATTCCTGTGGCAGCCACATGATTTTTTCATGTGGCTGCCACATGATTTTCATGTGACTGCCACATGATTTTCCTGTGGCAGCCACATGATTTTTTCATGTGGCTGCCACATGATTTTCATGTGACTGCCACATGATTTTCCTGTGACAGCCACATGATTTTTTCATGTGGCTGCAACATGATTTTCCTGTGGCAGACCCATGATTTTTTCATGTGGCTGCAACATGATTTTCATGTGACTGCCACATGATTTTTCTGTGGCAGCCACATGATTTTTTCCATATAGCTGCCACATGATTTTCTTGTGACAGCAGCATGACTTTCATGAGGCAGGCAATAATATTTAAAACAGCAATAATAATTGTCATAATAATAATAATAATCTATATTATTAAGAGAATAAGAAAAATTTTGTGGCCAGTGCATTTATATGATAAAATGGGTCTTTATGGTTGAGTTTGGTATCATTAGAAAGGTCTTGACCTGGAGTTGTGCCTTTTCAAGGTTTCATATCATTCTCACCAATAGTCAACAGTTTTTATTATGATAGGAATTAAGGCTGCATTCGAAAATGCTCTATCTCTAGATACATAATCAAAAAATCACCTCGTATCCGGTGAACTATTGCCATTTTTAAAGATACAAGCTCACTACAACATTACACTTATCGAGACCTTTCATTTGAGTACCCACATCAATTTTTCATATATTTATATATATTACATATATGTATATATATGAAAAATATATCAAAATGCATGTGGGTACTCAAATGAAAGCTCTCGATGAGTTTAACATCGGGATGAGCTTATATCTTTAAAAACGTCAATAGTTAAAAAAAGTACAGTG
>CAJNRD030001119.1:13215722-13226815 GCA_905319865.3 Cotesia congregata | reverse complement strand
AGAAAAAAGAAAACAACACACACACACACACACACACACACACACACACACACACACTCGGGGCAGAAGAGATACTGCTACCGGGTGCGTCTCCCCGAGCGGATGGGAGAACGCTCGCTGTCCTTGGATGACACTTGGGTAATCTCTTAGTCGATGAGGTACAGAGGGTAGGAGTTGAATAAAATACGCTCCCGTGGACAAAACTCCCCTTTAATGGGTTGATCACACTAACTGACCTAACAAGACGATCGGTCCCTGCTGTAACTCACTGGGAGTGTCCGGAACCTGTATCGTAGTTTCCGACGATGCAGGCCACGGCTGATGTGAGCTTGCTCTGCCGAGGTGTAAGTTGCAGTAGTGGATCAGGAGCCAGTCACTTCGGGCCTTGATCAGGAAGTACGCAGTGAGTGTTAGAGATCGGAATCTTCACCACTCCGAGCGAGTCTAGTCCATCCGTGTATTCCGGGACGGGCTAAGTGTCGGCTAGGCCTCAGGCAACTGGGGTAGGAGTACTATCTCCGAGGGTACACCCGTTCCTAGTTATGACAACCCGCTCCACTCCGTACGATGCGCTGGTGAATCAAAAAGCATGAGTAATTTACAGGAAACAAACAAGAGTGGAAACAGGCTTCATGCCCAACAAGCAGCGATTGAAGCAAGTGCTGAAATGAAGAGAACGCAAGCGCTGGAGCGCCTTGAAAAGCTGACCATTGAGCTACAAGAGTTTGTCCAAACTAAGGTCAACATCCACAAGGAGATTAAGACCAAGACAACCGGTGTAGTCAATGCTCTTAGAAGATACAAGAAACTGGACGAGGAATGGCAGTCATCACGACGACTAACGCCTCGCATTACGCCAGAGAAAGGCAGTCAAGCTGTTTTTGAGACTGAGGAATCAATGGACACCGGTGCCAACGGTGACGGTGAATCTGTTGCTGATGACAAGAGTGAAGGTGCTCCCAAGTCTAATAAGAGGAAGGACCGAAACTCGCCAGATCCAACAGAAAGGCGAGTGGCAAAGAAGAAGGACCTGAAGTCAAGTCCTCCGAAAGACCTGACGAAGCAGAACGCCGAAAATAAAGACGCAGCTGCCTGGCAAAACGTCCAATCAAGGAAGGAGAAGAGGAGACTAGCCGAAGAGCAGCTCCTAAAGCAGACTTCGAAGGAGCCCAGGCCGGAGCGTAAACGGGAAAAACGCCCTAGGTGGCGACCCTAGACATCAGAAACGCATTCAACTCCGCCAATTGGGAATGCATCATGCAGGCCCTCCAAGAGAAGAATGTACCAGAATACCTTTTTAAGATCGTAACAAGCTACTTTGAAAATAGGGTCTTGAAGTATGACACGAAGAACGGTCCGAGGGAGTATGATATTACTGGAGGTGTACCACAAGGTTCAGTTCTAGGCCCGCTCCTATGGAATATTATGTATGACGGTCTATTAAGACTAACTCTGCCAAGAAACGTCAAACTCGTAGCATATGCAGATGACGTATCCGTAGTGATTGTTGCCAAACACCTTGACGAGATAAACCATATGTTTGATCTCACTTTTGAGCGCGTTAACCGGTGGATGGACGCAGTGAACCTGCAACTGGCGCAACACAAGACTTAGGCAGTGCTTATTACCAGCAGAAAACTGGTAGAGACCATTAAGCTGAAAGTCGGCGAACAAGAAATCACATCATAACCTTATATCCGATATTTGGGAGTGGTGCTTGATGTCCGACTCAACTTCAAGCAGCAAGTGGAGCATGTCAGTGCCAAAGCATCAGTAGTGAGGGCTAGTCTCGTACGACTGATGCCGAACGTCGGAGGCCCAAAGCAGAGCAGGAGGCTATTACTGTCATCAGTAGTCACATCGGTGCTCACTTACGGAATATCCATTTGGTCCGACGCACTAAAGACGCAAGAATCATGGAGAAAGGCTGGACCAGTATATCGACTGAGTGCCCTACGAGTAGCTAGCGCCTTTCGCACAACATCAGAGGATGCAGTGTGTGTTATTTCCGGTACTCTGCCTCTCAGAGTCCTAGCTGAGGAAAAACGGAACCTATATCAGCGAAAAAGGTCAACCACACTGAGCCCTGAAGAACTTAGAAGCGAAGAACGGCAACACAGCATCGCAAGATGGCAACAAGAGTGGAACGCTTCAGATAAGGGTCGGTGGACGTACCATCTCATACCTCGGATTGATGAGTGGTTCAACCGGAGTCACGGTGAGATCAACTATTACTTAACGCAGATGTTATCAGGACACGGATGCTACCGGAAGTATCTCCACCGCTTTAAGCATGACGATACCCCAGAGTGCCCGTCCTGTGCAGGGGTCAATGAAGATGCGGAGCATGTCTTCTTTGTGTGTCCACGTTTCAACCAACAGCGCAATGAGTTAGAGAAGATTCTGAAGAAGAGAACCCAACCAGAGTCAATAGTAGAGGCAATGTTGTCGTCAGAAGCTGCCTGGAACGCCACAAGCATTTTTGCTACAAAAGTGCTTACTGAGTTGCGATCCATTGAGAGGAAAAGAGCGAAAGACCGAATCTAGAAGGAAGAAATAACATCTTAGCCACCAGAAGGAAGAGCGGCAGCTAATTCCTCCCCCCGCGAAGAAATGCCTTACGGCGGTACCATGGGGGATCAGAGGATAGAAGAGACAGGGGTTTAGGGTTTAGTGGGTAGGGGCGTCAGCGTCGAGTTTTAGTATGACGCTGCGTCGAGTCGCCACATATCCGGGCCAACATCTATGCCCTAGAATCCGTAAAAAGGATTCCCCCCCCCAAAAAAAAAACACACACACATACATACATACATACATACATACATACATACATACATACATACATACATACATACATGCATAGATACATACATACAGACATAGTGACAGCATCGCGGGGGTAGTCAGGGAAGCTTCCTGTGACCTTCAAACCCCGATCGAGATCTGATGAAAACTCGATTTTTGCAAAATGGGGTGAAAACAATAACTTCCCGATTTTTGAAAATCTAAGATTTTTAGCGGGAAGTTAAAAAATAGTCGGTTTCTGTGCGCCACCCTTTGACCAGTCTAGGGTTGAAATTCCAAATACATGTAATTACGTCTTTTAATCCAAGATCGATATTGCAGTAAAGTAAAAGACCCGATAAATTGTTTACAAAATTATGAAACTTTCAGCTGATCCATGTAAAAAACTAATAAATTGATGTTAATATGTTGATTCCTAATAATCAAATTAAATTTTTAACTTATAACGGAACTTATCCTGTTGCAGTTACAAAACTAAGCCTGTAGTAGAAACAGGCTTTTCCTTTTGCAGCTACAAAACTAGTCCTGTAGCTGCTACAGGCTTTTCCTGTTGCAGCTACAATACTAGGCCTGTAACTGCTACAGACCTAACTTGTTGCTGCTACAGTTTTTTTTCCGTGTACATCGAATGCCGCATGTCCGGTCAAAATTGATTAATTCGTTCGTGAGTTATCGTTGTCGAAAGAAAACCGAAAAAAGTGTTTTTTCGGAATTACTTTGAAATTCCTAGTTCAATCAATTCAAACTTATTGATTCTTTATGAGGCTTAAAAAACTGTGTCGAATGCCGCCAACCACGTGAAAATTGGGCCTCAAAAAATTGGCACGTGATCATGCCCACGATTCCAACCCTCTTAGCAATCGGAAATAAAAAAATAAAAAAGATTATCAATCTAGAGTAATGTCGCTATGGTTGGAACTAGAGAAAAATTGAAAAAATAATTTTTCACAAAATGGCTGCTGTCTGAAAAAAAAGCAATTTTTGTACCACTTTTTTTGACTTTCGAATTTTTTAAAAATAGTAAAAATTGAAATTTGGGGATGCAATTTGTTCCAGCCATAGACAAGTCTCTAACGAAGACTCAAAAAGTTTCAAGTAAATCAGTCCAGTAGAACTTGAGAAATCGGGGGCATCGTCTTGAAAAAGACAGTTTTGACAAAAGTTTTGCGTTTAAAGTTTTGCGTCAAATTTTTCGATGTCTGTTGTTACGTTCCCAAATTTTGGGTTATTTAATTTAAATTATTTATGTCCAAGTTTTGACCTTGTTAGGATGTCAATAGACTCCAGGTGGGTCGTGTCACTGATTTATACGCGAAGTCACTTTAAACGATATAAAATTTATGTTTTATGTTACTTTCAATTTTACCTGCCTCAGGTAGTTGAGGGATGGAATGCCTAAACGCTGGTTAGCGCTTCTGCGATTTCACCAGGGTGGAAAACGGCTAATAAAAGCGCTTACACCCTGGGGAATAAGGTTTTAATAATTATCTATATTAATTGATTGACAACTAATAAGATTTATTTATAAAGGATTAGGCAGGTTCAGCCTCGGACCAGCAGAGATTGCTTCCAGAAGAAGTCTGAAGACAGAATGTATTGAAAAATAATAATTACAAAGAGTTTATATAATTAATTTTAGCGACGTTGCATCTCAGGTTACCCTATGTGAACATCAACGCAGTCCAAATCTCACAACGTAGACTGTTTAGTCTACTGGGCTGCGTTGACGTTCTAGAAATCTGTTATCTCGAGGTATTTCCGTTACGAGATACCTCGAGTGACGATTAATTGATTAAAATAATAATTTATAAATTTTTAGAATAAATTTATAAATTTTTAGAATAAATTTATAAAATTTTAAATAAATTTAAAATTTACGAGAACGTAACACTGTCATGAAATGATATTTTACTATTCATTATTATTTCAAGTTTCTGATCCTAATCATCGAGTCAATAACTCATCTGATGATAAACTCTCGTAAATTGACCTTATGATTTTCAAAGAAACAAAAGGGTTTACTGAGAAATATGGATTTAGGTAGTCGGAGAATATGTAACCTCTTTTGTACGATTAGTTCCGGCCGAGCCGGTTTGGATGCCGCATCAACAAAATACCTATATCTCCGAAAATAATTCAAATTTTGAAAAATCCTCTTGTAGGGATATTCTTGAATAGTTAAACTTTGAAAATATGAAAAAAAAATCGATTTTTTCGAATTTCTAGACTAGAATACCCCCTTAAACTTTTATCAGACTTTTGAGCTCGGAGAGTTCAAAATTGTACGAAAATTATATTTTTGAGCTCGAAGAGCTCAAAAAAGTAATGTGCGATTTTGAGCGCTTAAGTATGGAATTAGTGGGAAGTTCCAGGGATGACCTTTAGGGTCAACCGTTTCCCTAATTTTTTTTTTTTTAATTTCGATTCTTCATAAACAATTCACTGTTGGCTTTTTCCCGAAAATCTAGAGAAAAATTTCCTGAGGCCGCCATTTTGTTAATTTTCAAAAAGAAAACGCTTTGATCAGGCACTAGATGATCTATTAATAAAACTATTTTTTTGTCCGATTGATTTTAGATGAACTCCAAGGATTTATGATGGTCACCGTAAGGACCTTTTGTTAGAACTGAGTCAACACAAACAGACATAATTTTTGAAATTATTAATTTTTTTTCTCAAATTTTCGTGAAGTCAAGTCAAAGCATAGTGTAATGATGCTATATTATTACTTTTATAAAGTAAAATGATTCACTGGCGAAAAAAAGTTATTGAAAATTCTCATTTTTTTATGTCTCTGACTACCCCTAACCCCATAATACTTAAATTATCTGACCTGTGATTTCCTTTTTAGATATTAACAACATCAATATCCTATCCAGTATTTCTGATACTACATAGATGACGTTTTCTATGCACTTTTACATTTTTAAATATATTTTTATTACTCATGCGAGATAAGTAGTATCTTAGCGCTCGCTGTTGCGGTTGAAAAAGAGCTGTTTGCCTACTTTAAAATTATGCGTGAATTTTTTCGCAAATGAAACTGTTATTTGAGTGCGACAAGTTTACTTGTCGCACGCAAATTAAACTTGGCACATGCAAACTATCCTTGTCGCACGCAAACTGACTGCTAAATTTGCTAAAATTAAAATAAACAACAAAAAAAAACACAATCTAACTGTCAATATTAAAGAAGTGAGGTTGACATCGAAAGTTTATATTCTTATAACGATATTAAAATAAAGAATTAAAATTAAAAAAAAGGTTGAAAATGGATAATAATCCTGACTTTATCCCAGAAACCCCTGAAAGTGCCGATGAGGAATTTATACCACCTGAAATTTGTGAAAAAGCTAATGAGGTCATTAATAATTTAACTCCTGAAAAATCAAGACCGAAGTATGAAGCAGCATACAAAAAATTCATGCAGTGGCGAACGTCAAAAAAAATTAAAAGTCTGTCGGAAACAGTTTTTTTGAGTTATTTTGGTGAACTCGCTGAAAATTTAAAGCCATCAAGTTTGTGGGCAACGTACTCAATGTTAAAAAGTACAGTTGATATTTAACACAACATTAATATTTACAATTATTCAAGATTGATTGCTTTTTTAAAGCAAAAAAACAAAGGTTTTAAAATCACAAAAGCTTTAACACTGAGTGCAGAGCAAATCAATCAATTCCTGGGTGAAGCTCCGGACAATCAGTACTTGCCTATAAAGGTTATTATAATTAATTAATTAAATACTTTAGTGTGATCTAGCAATCAATAAATAAACTCATTTGAATTTTCATTATTTCAGGTAGCTTTAATTTTTGGAGTGCAAGGTGCATGTAGGCGAAAAGAATTAACTGAGTTGACTGTGGATGATATAGAAGATAAAGGTGATATGCTACTGGTCAAAATTCCGGATACTAAAACTGGCAGACCTAGATCGTTTGTTGTGACTGATGATTTTTACCACATTTATAAAAAATATGCCAAATCGCGCCCTATCAACTTAGCTACAAAAAGATTTTTTGTAAGTTATCGAAACGGCAAATGTAGGTCACAAAACATCGGTATCAACACCTTTGGTAGTATGCCGAAAATAGTAGCAACATTTTTAAAATTGGCCAATCCTGAGTCTTACACTGGACATTCATTCAGAAGAACTTCAGCAACTTTGTTGGCTGATTCTGGTGCTGATCTTCTTACTATCAAGAGACACGGAGGATGGAAATCCAGCTCAACAGCTGAAGGCTACCTTGAAGATTCTGTGGGCAACAAAAAACAAATCTGTCAACAAATTGCTAGCACCATATCAGCTAAGCCATCTACCTCAAGAGAGCAACAACCACCGATTGATCCGGTTAATGAATTTATTTTAACGAAAGTAGAAAAAACTAATATTGAGCAGTTTAATTTTGTGTTGATTGTTTCAAATGAACTTATACTATGTTAATTAATATTAATTCATTTGTATTTAATATTCAAAATATATTTATTTCTTTTTTTTTTATTTTTTATTTGTTTTTAGAGACTGGGGGGGGGGGGGCCCCCCCCCCCCCCCCCCCAACTCCTCGCCGGGGCTTCGCCCCTGGACCCCGTTATTTGTGCCCACGTATTGGCAGGGTGCGAAGTATATGGTGGGGAGGGCTGGCGCTGACTACCACTTTTACGTGTAAATCTTATGAGAAGAGCATGATTTAACGCTAATGGCGACCACTGGAACTAAATTACTCCGTTTGATTTAACACAGAAAAAGCATGAAAAATGAGGGCAGCACCATCGTGCACCTGGCCAATATCACCGCATTTGTAATAAGAAATAGTATGTGCAACCCGTGCGATGTTGTCACACTAGTTGCACAATATACTATTTCATCGATGACACTCAGTTTCGTTAACAAAAAGTTTCTTTTTATTAATTTTATAAAAATTTTTTTTCTATATTTTACATCATTTTCGTCAATAACGGGGAACACAAATTTTAAAATACTAGTTGAATTTTAAAGCTTGCCTAAAAATTTTCAAGAGATTTTACCGTGCCACAAAAAAGTATATTTTTAAGAAATAAGTCATGTGATTTTTTATTGGAAATGATTAATGAGTCAAAAACTTTTAAATTTTCCAAACTTTTTTCTCTTTAATGGGATAACTGTGGGTAAATATGAGCTCTGATACTTCAATTAGCAGAGAAAATTTTCCAATTTTATGTGAATTGCATCTATACATATCCCATTCACCAAAACGTTGGGTAAAGGCACTTTTATAACTAAAAAATCTCATCATATAGAAATGATGTTAGATTTAAATATATAAGTCACGATATAATAAAAATATCTGTGCATTCATCCGGAACTATGTTCATCTTCGCTTGAACATTTCTGGCACAAGTAGTTGGAGACGGTCGGATATTAACGGATAGCTTTATAAAGCCGTCGGCGTGACATCGACCGTATCATCGCGTTCTCGGTCATCATAGATGATTTTATACTCACGCCATGAGCAGCTTGAAGGATATCTTGTTGAAAGCTTACAGCCGTACAGAAAAAGCTTTTCGTTTTCTTCTTTTCTTTCTTTCTGGAAGCTTTCTTCTACTTTTTTGTTCTTAAATCTAATCGGTGGTTGAAAACTTTCAGATACAGCACTGATAGGAAAACGATAGTAGCATTTCAAATATCTATTAGATACTAAATGACTGAACTTTCAAACTAACATTCTGCTACAAATAACTTACCTGGTTCACTTAAGGTTAACTTGGTTTGATTTGCCCTTTTTTTTTTATTCGTGGTGGATTAAAGACTTGTAGTGTCATAATACTTATGTTTTTAACAAACCTAATTTATCATTTGTAATTTTATTGATTTATTTAATACTTTATGAAATTATATGTTTTATGTTAAAATTTAATATGATATCCCTATCAAAAAAAACTCATGCAAGTTTGTATGGTAATCCATAGGAATTTACATGAAAAAGTATGGATTCATATAGGAATCCATAAGATTCAATTTAGGAATGTATAAATTGATGTAGGAATATTCCCATACGGAAATTCACATAGGAAGGTATGGAAATATGAATTCTGATATGGAAATCCACATGGGAAAGCATGGGCACTAGGGTGGGTCAAAAAAATCAACTATTTTTTTTTTTACAATTAATACGGAAAAATGGGTTACTAGGCACCTTAAAAAAATTCTCACCAAATATGAACTCTTAATTTTAATAGGAAGGTCCTCCGCGTCGCAGTTTTTCATTTTTTTCTCAGTCCAATAGAAAAAAATTCATTCCTCATCATTAATTGGTCGTACAGAAAAAATTTTTTTAAGAATTTTGTAGGAAATTTAATGCTCTACAAAAAAGGTATCTTATGTTTTTTCCGTAAACCTCACCATTTCACTAATATTGAAGATTTAAGATTGATTATTTTAAGTCAAATGTCACTTTTGTTTATGAATTTTATAACTCGACAAGAAATGGCTATTATTGAATGGGCAATAGAAATTTTTGTAGCAAATTAACTGCTCTATAAAAATGGTATCTTATGTTTTGGCGATTAAATTAAGCGTTCAAAAGATATTCATCATCAAACTTTCATGTATACCGATTTTAAGAGTTTTTGATTAAATAATCGAAAAATATCAATTTAATCTATCAGTTTTGAGAAAATTTACACGAAAAACATTTTTTTTTATCAACTGAGAAACTTCAAAATGTTTTTCAAGCTTTTTTTTATGTGTAAGTATTCTTATCTACATTTAAAAAAATAAATTGTACATTATTTATCGCTTAGTTAATCATTTATCAATAAAAAAAGCAAAGTTTTCATTATAAATATATTATGATTTCAGTTTTAGAGAAAAAAATGTCCAATTAGTTATAAGAAAGTTTTTTATTTCAATTTTCAACTGAGCTATTTATTTTCAAACAATTTTTTGTTGCAAGTAGGGTAGTTTTTTCGATGCTCTTTCACAACTTGCAATAAAAGTTGAAATTGCTCTTCGTCTTTCGTAAATTTATAAATTTCATAAATATATAAATTTATGTAGTGACCGCAAAATTTGTAAATATTTAATCGTTTTATCACATATACAAGATCATAACTTGTGGAAACACTAGAAATGCTGTAGAAAATGTAAACAAATAAAAACAATATAACTATAAAGAAAAATGTAGGTGGCGCTAGTTCACAAGGGAAACAGAGTAAATAGAATACAAAACAAAAATTCTCTACAGGAAAAATTTTCCCAAGGACAATATACAGCTGTAGTGGAAAAATTTTTTAAGACGTTTTGAAGACGTTATAAAAAAACAACATGATCGTGATTTCTAATGATGAAAAATAAAAAGTTTGGAATTATTGAATAAAAATTTTGAAAACAAAATTCAAATAATACTTACATTAAAGACAAAAAATGAAATTTTCTCAAAACTGATAGATTAAATTGAAATTTTTCGATTATTTAATCAAAAACTCTTAAAATCGGTATACATGAAAGTTTGATGATGAATATCTTTTGAACGCTTAATTTAATCGCCAAAACATAAGATACCATTTTTATAGAGCAGTTAATTTGCTACAAAAATTTCTATTGCCCATTCAATAATAGCCATTTCTTGTCGAGTTATAAAATTCATAAACAAAAGTGACATTTGACTTAAAATAATCAATCTTAAATCTTCAATATTAGTGAAATGGTGAGGTTTACGGAAAAAACATAAGATACCTTTTTTGTAGAGCATTAAATTTCCTACAAAATTCTTAAAAAAATTTTTTCTGTACGACCAATTAATGATGACGAATGAATTTTTTTCTATTGGACTGAGAAAAAAATGAAAAACTGCGACGCGGAGGATCTTCCTATTAAAATTAAGAGTTCATATTTGGTGAGAATTTTTTTAAGGTGCCTAGTAACCCATTTTTCCGTATTAATTGTAAAAAAAAAAAATAGTTGATTTTTTTGACCCACCCTAATAAGTATAGATATATATGCTCAAGCAGTAGCAGACTGGGCTCGTGAAAATGACCTCGAAATAAATTATAAGAAGACCAAAGTCATGATCTTGGGAAGTAAACACAAATTGAAATTGCTTGAAAACTTTGAGCTACCTGAGATCATTATAGATGGCAATGTAATACCATATACAAATTCAACCAAACATCTAGGAGTCCATCTTTCAAATAATCTTTCTTGGAATATGCACATCTCACAGGTATCACGCAAAGTTTATGGTTCACTAAATAGTTTAAAACGTAGGAAGAGTTTTTTGTCCACACAGACCCGCAAGTTATTAGTTTCTGCT
>CAJNRD030001119.1:13160548-13214086 GCA_905319865.3 Cotesia congregata | reverse complement strand
TGTGTGTGTGTGTGTGTGTGTGTGCGTGTGTGTGTGTGTGTATGTATGTATGTAAACCTCTTATAACTTTTGAACGGCTCGGCCGATCGGATCGAAATAGGTGGCGATCCAAAGAGTATCCTTGCCATTAAATTTCGTAAAAATTTGAATCGATTCGGTTCGCTAGATTTTGAGAAATCTCAAAAATAAAATTTTCAAAAAATCGTTTTCTTGGAATAACTTCGAAACGGCTTGACCAATCAATTCCAAAAACTAATCCGCTCTTAAGCTTGGAAAACTACGTCGATTGCCACCAGTCCCGTCAAAATCGGTTGATTCGTTAGAGAGTTATCGAAAACGAAAAATTTCGAAAAAAGTGTTTTTTTACATAACTTCAAGATTTCTTCTCGGATCGTTTTTGACGAAATGAAATAACTATTAGAGCTCAAAAAACCGCGTCGATCGCCACCATGAAGGTGGAAATTGGTTGATTGGTTCGTGAGTTATCGTTGTCGAAAAAATTCGGAAAAAGTGAATTTTTCAAATTTCTCTAAGATTTTCAGTACGATCAGTTTGTGTTCAAAAGTATATCATAGATTCTAAAAAACTGCGTGGAATTCTGCCAACCGCATGAAAATCGATTAATTCATTTAGAAATTATTGCAGTTTGAAAATTCAAAATATACTGTATTATTAAACTTCTATCAAGTTTTTGAGCTTGAAGAGCTCAAAAGCATACAAAAGCCATTTCTTTGAGCTCGGAGAACTCAAAATAACACACAAATAGTATTTTGAGCTCGAAGAGCTCAGAAACGTCATAAGTGCAATTTCAAGCGTTTAAGTATGGAATTAGCGGGAAGTTGCAATGATGGCCTTTAGGGTCAACCGTTTTCCAGATTTTTTTAATTGAATTTTATTGCTTTATCGTATTAACGATTTTACAAATTTTCAATTGCTTTAAAGAATCTAATTCCATTCGAACTGCTAAATAATCGTTTTTTGAATATTTATTTTTATTTTCAAATTATTTCTGATAATAACATAAGTTTTAACGTCAAGCTAATTTGAATTTTCAAATTCCTTACCTAACTTATTATTTTTGTTAGCTGTAATGATTTTACACTACATGCAAGTAATACGATATCATGAAACAGTTATTACATATATGCTTAAAATATACTCACTAAATGAAATTAAACGTTAATTTTATTTGACATAGATAGTAATTCGGTTTTAAGTGCAATATTCACTTAAAGTCAAAGGGTACATAAACATGATACATAAACAACCCGCTCTGTGTTTCTGTCATTAGTTTGGATACGCTGATAAACTAGACCAGCAGAAGCAGCCATGTGTCTATTACCAGTACATGTATAGCAACTTGATTGATTTTGGTCCCTTCATAAACGGTTCCACTTTCTCTGCTCTAACCCACGTTGCATCGCAAGACTTATTAACTAATTCAAGGTAGCCTTAAAAGCGATGAAAAAAATACTTTCTGGCACTCAGATACAAATAAGTAAATGTCATCTTCCCTGAACATTTATCGGACGTTACGACCCGAGAAAGTACGTTCCAAGATGAAATATTTTATTTTTTTTTCTATGCAATTTCCTTATTCAAGAAAAGCGAATTTAAAAAAATATCGAAGCTGCGAATAAAAGTTAACTTGATAAAATTACTGGAAATTGCTTTATTTATTAATTACACCGTTTTATTTATAACCATGAATGTATAAAGATGTTTCAGAGGACTCTTAGATGAAAATTTGACCTCAAGGCCTCGACAAACTGACATCTACCCCAGTAGCCAGAAGCTATAATATTTGCTAGTGGTAACCAACGATGTCGGAAGCTTCCAATAATTTCATTACTGCACCGTTTGAAAGCTTTGACCCTCCCTGGTCACATTTACCCGGCGCGTTTGTCTTCATCGTCATGGAAACTCCTCTTCGATTAATATGTTTTACATTTTTTATCATATTCATTTATCGGGTTTTCGAGATTAAGCTACTTCAGATTTATGTATAATGTAAATGACAACTTTTGCAAAATTGCATGCCTTAAGCGTGAGCGCTAAAGTATATAGTAGGGAGGGTCAAAAAAAACTTTTATTTTTTTTTTTGATTTCATACACAAAAACTTGTTGCTAGGTACCTTTAGAAAGTACTCACCTAGTATGGGCTCTTAATATTAATGGGAACATTATCCTCATCATATTTTTCTATTTTCAACTTAGTTTGATATTAAAATGGTCATATCTCATCACCAATAGCTTGTTAAGCCTGTACCATTGTCAATATTTGTAGCAAATTAAATGCTGTACAAAAATGGTCTCTTATACTTTTTCGATAAATCTTACCATTTAAAAGATATTTAAGGTCAAAAATTGAAGAATTTAAAGAAAAATAACTTTTTTTCTGAATTTTGTCACTGACTGAGTAATAATTATTAACGAATAAGTTGCATAGATTCTTGTAGGAAATTTAACGTTCTACAAAAATGGTCTCTTATACTTTTTCGATTACTCGAACCATTTCGAAGATATTTCTATTCGAATTCCAATATGCACTGATATTCATAATTATTTGATAATTATTTTCAATTTACACGTTTAATTTATAAATTTTTAGATAATTCATGATTCAGAAAGTTTCTTATTCAAGAATTATTATTGGGTACATAACTAGAATAACAAATTCGATTTCATCATATAAAATTTTATATTATTATTATATCGTTTTTACTTGTATACCTATTTTGGTATTTTACAAGACTTTAACCCATATTCTCCACATTTTTGTTATTACCACAGTAATACCACTCAAGAGCTTCTTTTGTTATCATATATCATTCATAATGTTATATCTGGCTTTCGCCTCTTTAACTAACACTTGTATCTTTTTGCGTTCAACTCTTTTTATTATCAACATGTTCTCCGCTTTTTATAATCGACATCTCTTTTTTGCACATAACTCTATTCTCAATGCGGCTGTGGACCGACTTGTGCTTTCTGTACTGTATTGACCCTATTCCTCACCCCTTTCTATCGGTTGTTGGAATAGTGACGATGGGAAAACCACAGAGAAAACCCATGCCAGTACAGTCGGCTACCGGAGCGATCTCCGACGGTTGGTGTTGGAACTATTCGAACAACCGTCGGGGATCGAACCCTCGCCTCACGACAAGATGCACGAACGAACTAACGGGATAATGACTTTAGTCCGCTCGGCCATGATGCCGCTCCATATGAAATTTTATATTTTAATATAATAATAATACAAAAATATATTAAATTTTTTAGATTTAGTTATCAAAATTGACTTTTAATACAATTAGGGAATTTCGCTCGATGTTCTTTGACAACTTGCAGTAAATTTTGAAACTGGTGTTCGTTTTTTGTCAAACACTGATTGTATTCAGATACCAACGCTACTCCACGCTCCGCAACGTCATTAACAACTTTCAATTGCTTGAAATATTCTTCATTTTCTTTATAACTCTCATCCGATGTCCATAATTCAAAATCGACATCAAGAAAATCATATGGTAGATCAAAGATTTGGAACAAATTTAATGATTTTTGAGAAACGAAATCACTCAAATCTTTTTGAATAATCGAATTGATGTTCTTTCGGTCAATCTCAAATCTCTTAACTTTAGAATCTATACTATCTCGAGTTTTCACAGCGTCTACTATCCTCTTTTTCATATCGAGCGGTACAGCGTCATCAAACAGTAATAAAACGGCGAGTTCATGATTTAAATACCACAAATGTGAAGTCATCTTTTCGCAAGTTGCTGAAGAAATTGAGGCATCAATTTTTTTAATATTCGATTAGTTGTTTTAAAAATTCTAAATCGTGATTCGGAGCTGCAATCGCAGAAGTTGATGAAAACCAAGCCTTCAAATATACCATTATTGTAAAAATGCAAATCTGCCGCAAATTATTCAATTCTTTGGCAGTGAGACCAAACTCATCTCTAAAAATAAATATTTTCAGGCTATAAATGGCTTTCGCCATCTATCTCGCATGATGGATTGCACCAGGGTACCTAAAACAAACTTTATCTTGAGGGACCACTCCAAGGAAAATTAGTGACAATTCTAAAAACTCCTTGTAATCATCTCGTGGTTGTTTCAACTAGCAAACAAAACAAGTAAATTCATATAAAAAATGACCAATCCAATTTTATATTCATAATTTATAACTATATTTTAAACATACTTGCAAGCATTGTGTGATGAAAGATGATATTTCATTTTTTTTACTCAAAACAACATTAGCGACTTTTGGATCTTCAATACCAGCTTTATAATTGGTCATCAATTTTGTCCCACATTTTTTTGAATCTGCCAAATATCGGTACGTTGGGTCTTGATGATGTTGGCCAATAGACTTCAAATGTACTTTTCAGAATGAGTTCATAAATATGATGGCGACATGGCAAGTAAATTAACTCTCTTCTTAGAGCTTTTTCAATTTCTACACATGTTCCGTTATGAATTCCTGTAAGGTAATAACAATGTAAAATAACGGAATTGAAAAACTTTATTACTTATTTAGAAAAAACTAATGAAAAAATATAATCAATTTGTTCCTAAGTTTAAACACATCACTGGATAAGAAGAATCCCGTGAAAAAATTTTCTGATCAGACTATATCAGGCCTGATATAAACCGTCCATATCAGGCCTGATATGGAAATTGGCCATATCAGACTATATATGCCTTGATATAAGTATATCAGACTATTTACCCGCCCGGGTAAAATAAATTATATATCATTATATTTCATAATTATAAATGAAAAATGGCCCTATTATAGCTATTACAGCTTATAATTATCATTTATATTTTTAAATATTAAAAACGTTAATTTATTTGGTGATTTGAATTATTATCATGTACTCCAGCTATCAAGTTATGAAAAACTAGCCGTGAACACCCGCTTCGCTGGGTTATTTTTAATAGAACAGTTATTTGTTAATATTTAAATTTTTTATGATGTTTCAAAAGTTTCTAAAACAATCCAACATATTTTCGACCGATAAGAATATTGACATACATTTTGAAGCTTTTTAATTTATTCGGAGTTACTCTAGATCATTCTAAAATTTTTTGTCACTCTCATTCAATCAGAATCGAAACGTAGATTTTAGAACTTTCCAGACCATTCTAGAAATTTATAAAAAATTCTCATTGAATTAGAATCTAAAAGTAGATTTTATAACTTCCCAGATCATTCTAGAAATTTCTAGATCATTTTAGAATTTTCCAGAACATTCTCATTTGATCAGAATCTAAACGTAGATTTTAGATCTTAGGTAATAAATATTAATAAAATCCCATGATGTTAAAAAATCACTTATTAACAGTTAATAAAGCTCATTAAATATAAACAAATTCTTCTATCAGTGTAACGATACGGAAATCATATATAATTATATATGAATCATATACAATTATATATAATTTTTTTTATCTCAGAGTCTGCTACTCCAATGATTAATAATCTATTAATATATAATATTTTGTGGATGAAATAATAGGAACTGTATTAATTAAGGTAACTTATAAAAATTGATTATGTATACGATTTGCATTACTTGTAGTTATTTCAAATTCTCTACAGGTAAGTCTCGTAGGTAAACAGGTAGCGTGTCAGTCTTTCAAGCGTCAGGTCCCCGGTTCGATCCTCGCGCACCCTGAATTTTTTTTTTTATTTTTATAGAAACAATTATATATAATTCTATATAATGATGTAGGGCCATTTTTTATACATAATTATGTATAAGTATATATAATTATATATAATCTTTTTTACCCGGGTAGCTAGTTGTAGATACAACGAAGTGTATAGTGCGGTTGGCACATCTCTCTCGCGGTCGATCTCAACTGACTTCCGGACATTTTTATCAGAGACGTGACACGAGGCTTTAGTATATACAGAGCTCTTTGTACTCGGGCAGGTAAATATTAGCAGAGGATGATGAGAGTCAGCCAACCAATGTTTCATTTTTTCTTCATTCACCTCACACTGCGGCCGACGTCACTGTCGTCAACTACCTCTTTTACTTATATCTCACCCTTTACAAACCTTTACTTACCTTCCATGTCTGTCACCAAACTCTTCTTTCACCTCATCTGCTTTTTTTCATTACATTTGAATAATCTACCATGTGCCACATCATCTTTTTCAACAAGTTCATCCTCTACTAAGCTGGAGACATATATTTTATTTGCAAAGTAGAAAAAAACTTTTTTACTTATTTTAGATTAAATTTATCTTATCGATACTAATATATAAATCTGTAAAGTATTGAATATTTGCTTTACGATAATTAGTTAACTATACTTCTGGTTGAGATGAAATGTTTTACATACACGGAAAAAAGTAAACTGTAATAAATAACAGAGTTGATTTATAATAAGTAATGATCAACTACTAAAAATTACCATTTCAAACAGTAATATTTGCTATGTAAATGTCTAAAATGTTAAAGTATAATAATTAACAATTCAGACTTTGATATTTATCATTTCGTACCTAAAAAATGATCTTATGATATGTAAAAAGTATAAAATAAAGTTAGTAAATTTCTAATACAAGCAACGTCAATATTTATAAAGTAAAATGGTAAATATTAAACGCAATGCTAAAAATCAAACTGTAATTATTGACTTTCTTGGACTGGTACAATGTATATTTTAAAAGTATAATTTTTACTGTTTTAAATGTTAAATTTTCCCAGAGTTAGACCCCCTTCTCTTTCATCTAAGTTCCCCTTCTCCTCATAATATGGACTATATATTGAAATGGCAATTTTTACTGTCCGAAACTGTAATTTTTTAAGATGAAAGAGTCGTTATTTACTATAGTGACAGCTACTAATCACTTATTTTGGATATTAAATTATAAATTGTGGCTTTTATACTTTCTACATTAAGTTCTGTAATATTTATATTATTGTCACCCCGATGTCCGCTTTACTGTTTGAAACTATAAAAATTAACCGAAATCCGAGTGAAATCTGAGTATGTAAACCTCTTATAACTTTTGAATGGCTTGACCGATTTGATCGCGGTTGGTGCCATTCGAAAGGACTTGCCCAAACTTTGATTTCCTAAAAATTTGAACCGATTCGGACTGATAGATTTTGAGAAATCGTAAAAAAACTACAAAAAAAAATTTTTTTTTAATTTTGAAATAACTTTTAAACGGCTCTACTGATCAATTTCAAAAACTAATCAGCTCTTAACGTCAAAAAACCACGTCGATCGCCGCCAGCCCGGTCAAAATCGGTTAATTCATTCGTGAGTTATCGTTGACGAAAGAAAACCGAAAAAAGCGTTTTTTCGGAATTACTCCGAATATTTCCACTCTGTCGATATAAACTCAAAAATTTTTTATGAAGCTTAAAAAACTGCGTCGAATGCCACCAACCGCGTGAAAATCGGTTCATTCATTCAAAAGTTATTGTGATTTGAAAATTCAAAAAATAGTGTTTTATCAAACTCCTATCAAACTTTTGAGCTCGAAGAGCTCAAAAGCATACAAAAGCTATTTTTTTGAGCTTGGAGAGCTCAAAATAATACAGAAATTGTATTTATGAGCTCGAAGTGCTCTAAAACGTCATAAGTGCAATTTCAAGCGTATAGGTATAGAATTGGCGGGAAGTTGCAGGGATGGCCTTCAGGGTCAACCGTATTCCTAATTTTTTAATTATCTATTTCGGAGCAGAGCATTTTTTTTGAAATTCTTATTTCTTAAAAAAAAAACATAAAATTGCAGTAGCTTTATAACCATGGGTGCAACAAGGACAGTACCGTATAACTTTTGAACGGCTCGACCGATTTGATCGCGGGTGCCATTACGAAAGGAACTTGTCCCAAACTTTGATTTCCTAAAAATTTTGAACCGATTCGGACTGAATAGAATTTTGAGAAATCGTAAAAAAACTACAAAAAAAAATTTTTTTTTAATTTTGAAATAACTTTTAAACGGCTCTACTGATCAATTTCAAAAACTAATCAGCTCTTAACGTCAAAAAACCACGTCGATCGCTGCCAGTCCGGTCAAAATCGGTTAATTCGTTCGTGAGTTATCATAGACGAAAGAAAACCGAAAAAAGCGTTTTTTCGGAATTACTCCGAATTTTTCCATTCTGTCGATATAAACTCAAAGATTTTTCATAAAACTTAAAAAACTGCGTCGAATGCCGCCAACCGCGTGAAAATCGGTTCATTCATTCAAAAGTTATTGTGATTTGAAAATTCAAAAAATAGTGTTTTATCAAACTTCTATCAAACTTTTGAGCTTGAAGAGCTCAAAATAATACACAAATTGTATTTATGAGCTCGAAGAGCTCTAAAACTTCATAAGTGCAATTTCAAGCGTTTAGGTATAGAATTGGCGGGAAGTTGCAGGGATGGCCTTCAGGGTCAACCGTTTTCCTAATTTTTTTTTATTGAATAATAATAAATTCTAATAATTAATCTTAGTTAATCATTTAAGATTAAAGTGAATCGTAAGAAAGTTAATTTTTCAGAAGAAAATTTTTGGTAAAAGTATTCCATGCCTTGAGTGCGAAGGGCTCAGGTATGATTTATATTACTCTGTCTAAATAGATATTCGATTTAACCTTAAATAACCAAAAATTTACACACAGTTGAGAATTATTATGAGTGTTGATGGGGACAGGATTTTGAATAAAATGTGAAAAATTTTCTTTAAGGGATCATTTTGGTTCTGGCTCTTGAAAAAAAAGCAAATATTAAAAATTTTTTTACACAGAAGCTATCTCGATCAGAAATTTTAGTTCGGCGGTGGTCCGGTCTGAATTAGGCATGCCAAGTTTCAAGTTCACGCCGAATCAGGAAGCCAAAGTCGCCCCACATCACTAAAGTAACGCAGTCACGAGTTGCTGCCTAGCTTGGCTTCCGAATTAGGTGAAAGTTTGGAAACCACACTTGCTGGTGACTATATCTAAACCGAATTTGGTTACCTAACTAGGCAGTAATTCAGAAACCAAATTAGCAAGGAAGAATCCAAATTTGATTTTTTCTTCATTTTTAACTTTTTTATTATAAAGCGAAAATTAATAATAATGAATGCATATTTTTATTTACTTTTACTTTTTTAAATAGAAGTATTAAATTGAGCACTAAATTTTTTAAATATCAAGTGAATAAAAGAAAACAAATATGTACATCTTCTTTTATTTAATATTATTTATTATTTTCTTTCATTTTTTCGGTAATTTTTTTTTTGTTTTTTAGGGTCTTTCTTACTATAAAGAAGTTTTTTTTTTTAATTGGTAGATCTTATAGGTCAAGAGGGAAATAGATGATGGAGGGGTTAGATACATTAATCACACATAACGCTTAAATTTATTTTCACATCGCCTTCAAAGTAATTATAATTAATAATTATTATTAATTATTTAATAATTATTAATTATTGAAAATCGTACATGTCGAAGATGAGACTCGAACACTTAACCCGATGCACGAGAGCCCTATATCATACCGCAACGCTTTATTTTTTTTTATTTTCAGAGAATAGTTTATTTCCTGTAATTAGATACAATGATCTTACAAAATATATTTGGCTGCCAAAGTAATTTAAAACTAACCCATCACGGAAAAAAGTAAACTGTAATAAATAATAGTCGATTTATAATAACATTAAGAGGACTACCCCTAACCCCGTAAAAAATTTAATTGATCAAACGGTCAATAGCATGAAAAAGAAACTGGAAAATGCAGAGAAAACTGGCACTACATTCACGACATTTAACCAAAATAACAAAGCCTCCTTGCCGAAAAATGAAGAGGATTGCCAACTTAGCTTCTGTAACACTTTCTCACTAAAGAAGATACTCCAAAAACTGCCCAACAAAACATCGAGTGCTCCAGATGAGTTACTATTAATTGTACTTAAGCATCGTCCAGATACTTTAGTACTTTCGATTACGATTTTGTTCAACAATGCACCAAATAACGCCTACTTCCCAAAGGCCTGGAAAGAGGCAAAAGTTTTGCCATTGCTGAAAAAAAACAAAGATCCAACTAAACCAGTCAGCTATAGACCTATCAGTCTCACTAGCAACCTAGGGAAAGTACGAAATTCACATAAATAAGATCATCACCAAAGTCTGTGAAAATAATAAAATCATACCAGATCAGCAGTACGGATTTGAAAGAAGACACTCCACAGTGCATGCTGCCCATGTAGTAGTTACTGACACTCTTCAAGGCATCCATCACAATGAATTGATAGCAGTAGTACTCATCGATCTACAAAAAGCATTTGACTCAGTGTGGCTAAATGGTCTCATTTACACGCTCATAAAGTCTAAATTCATTGAATGGCTAATTTTTCTCTTTTACAATATGCTTAATGGCAAATCATTTAGGACCTGGGATGGTACCAATTTATCAACGCTTCTATTTTCAATAGAAGCGGGTCTTCTACAAGGCACGGTAAACTCGCCAACGCTATTTAACATTAACATTGACATGCACAGAGGAAACCAAGGTTGCGATGGCCAATTTGGAACTATCAATAACCCTCTTGCACTATCACTTTCAATTTTCTTTAGTACTTTGGAATTAGAGAAAAAGGAGGGAAAGCATAGAAGAAAAATTTTTCCCAATCTAAAGTAAAAGCATCGACAGCAAATGAACCTGGATCTTTTTTCCAAGAAACGTATTTATTACATTTTGTATTAGTACGACTAGCAAACAGATCAACTTCTGGATAACCAAACTTAGTACATAGTCGATTAAAAGCAAAAGGAGATAAACAGTATTCAGTTTCAGGTTCTAAGCGACGAGATTCATAATCTGCGATGGTATTATCTTTTGAGCTGATGTAAGAAGCATAGATAAAAATATTTCTTTGTTCACACCATTTCCAGATACATTTAGAAATATAGCTAAGGTTTTCGAATTGAATTCCACCCATCCTGTTAATATAAGCTATTGCAGTAGTGTTATCAATACGCAAAAGTATATCACAATTATTCAATTTACAGGCAAAACACTTCAAGCCAAAAAATGCGGCTTTTAACTCCAAAAAGTTAATGGGGTTATTACGTTCTTGAATATTCCAAAAACCATTAGCTTTATTATTGCCACAAGATGCACCCCAACCGGTAAGTGATGCATCTGAAAAGATTTCTAATGTAAATTTATGGTTTTTTATAGGCATAAAAATTTTGTTCATATTTTGTTTCCACCAGTTAAGATCTTCAATAATTAAGGAAGACAATACTAGTCGCGCCTCGTAATTACCATTACTTTTTTCTAAAGCCAAAAATTTTTCTCGTTCTAAATTTTTCATATAAACCCAGCCATATCTAGCCGCAGGGCATAAAGAACCCAAAATTCCAATAAAAGAAGCAAAATCTCTAATTTTGTGACGAGAATTGACTTTAAATTTACAGAGAAGGTTAAGAGTACTAGTCTTTTTAGCTTTAGGTAACTCAATTCTCATATTAGCAGAATTTAGAATAAAACCTAAAAATTTTTGTTTATGTGAAGGTTCGAAGTTACTTTTTTGCTTATTGATAATAAAACCAAGACTTTCTAATAACAAAATTGTTTTTTGAATATTAGACAAGCATTCTTGTTTATTATATCCAATTAATAAGAAATCATCAATGTAAACGACAGATAAATAGCCTTTTTCTCTCAAAAGGGAAATAACAGGATTCATTAGTTTGGTGAAAACGTATGGCGCAGTACATAAACCAAATGGTAAACAAGTAAATTCATAGAGTACACCACTGAATATGAATCTCAAATATTTTTTAGACGAATTTTTAATTGAAACTAAATAATAGGCATCTTTTAAGTCCAGAGTAGTCATGAAACAATAGGGATGACGTAATAAATCCCTAGCAGTTCTTACATATTCTAGCTTAAAATGATTAGTTTTAATAAATTCATTTAATTTTTTAAGATTTAAAATGAAACGGCTTGAACCATCCGGTTTAGGTGTAAGAAATATACTACAAACAAATTGACCATCACATTCCTGGCAACGTTGAATTGCCCCCTTATCCAGAAGTTCATTAATATTTAGGATTAATTGAGCAAATTAATTTTCTTACTACGCTGATCGAAAGTACGGGGTTTCTGTTGCGATTTCACTGCAGAAAGCCTGACATTTATGCCGTGGTCGAGTCGCGCATGCGCTTTACGACGGGGAGCCGAAAAAATGTATTCATGCACTGACAACGAGACACGAGGCGGCAGAAAGTCCGAAAGTCGGTAGTCGCGCTCACTCTATTACTTATGTTTACAAGCCTAACCTTACTTGTGATTGTTATGAATGTATCTGTCTTGTTATCCCGAGAAAAAATGAGGTTGAAACTGAGTTAATTACAGAAAATAAATATTTATTTTAATGAAAATTAAAATAGCAGATATTTAATAAATTTTAGAATTAAAAAAAAAATAAATTAGTGCAAAAAAAAAAAATTAGAAAAAAAATTGAAATGTAGAAATTTTAAAAAATTAAAAAAGCAATTTTTTATAAATAATTTTTTAATAGAAATTTTTATAAGCTTTTTTTTCATTATAATTTGTATAAAAATTAAAAAAATTGACAGCTATCAGCTAACTTCAGTATAATAGTAAAATAATCAAGTGCTTCCCTCTACAAAGTTTGCCGTCTCCGAGTCTGGCCTTTATTTAATGGCTGCTTGAAGATTTCATCGTAGCCATATTCTACTGTGTTTTAAGGAAAAAAATCACAGACGGTAATTATTGTTTTATTAATAAAATAACACTAATTAGTAAAGAAAAAACTCCCAACTGTAGTGACAGGCAATTAAGAGAATTTTTTTAATCAGTGAAGCTAGTTTTGATTGACAAATATTACCACTTAGAGTAGCTGTGATATCGATTAGGTAATCAGCATGAGAAAATTTCGCGATAACAATTATTAATAATAAATGCAATGGTCAAGATGTTATGTTGAGTTTTAATTAATAAATTAACATGAATTGCAACATCGGAAAAATTGAGTGTATAAATGAATGAAATTAATTATATTTGATAAACTATCGATTTTTCAGACAATGGCTGGGAAGCTCTTGGTGACGTGCTTGAGGCTCAACAGCCGAGTCGTGCCGTCGAGGATGATGTCCAGCGTACATCATGAGGAGGTTCCTTTTGTGCCACCGTACGTTAAGAAAATCGGCAAACGTGAAATTGTCGGGTACGGTATGAATGGCGAGCCTCATTAGGGGTTTTTGTTGCGATTTCACTGCAGAAAGCCTGACATTTATGCCGTGGTCGAGTCGCGCATGCGCTCTATGACGGGGAGCCGAAAAAATGTATTCATGCACTGACAACGAGACACGAGGCGGCAGAAAGTCCGAAAGTCGGTAGTCGCGCTCACTCTATTACTTATGTTTACAAGCCTAACCTTACTTGTGATTGTTATGAATGTATCTGTCTTGTTATGTGTCAATGATTTGAGGTTGAAACTGAGTTAATTACAGAAAATGAATATTTATTTTAATGAAATGAGACTTGTTAAATATTTAAATTACAAAAAAAAAAAAAAACGAGGAATATTCTTTATTCTGATCGATATTCTCAAATAAATAAATCTATTGGTGAACAAATAATTATTTGAAAAAATATACAAACAGATTTTTGTCTTAATTTTTTTTTCTAGATATGTATTTTACGATTATTATTTCATTTTTCTGTTTTTATTTTATTCTTAAAATCATAGTTAATTTATGATACATTTATAACGTTAAATGATACGTTTATTCAGTTAAATTACGATCTTTTCTTAAAAGAAAGTAGTAATATGATAGATTATATATTAATATCTTTATTGACAGGTGTATTTGATGCCTGCCCCCCCGACCAGCAGCACTTGCTTCGCTCGTGCCGCAAATGTCGGGGGCAGGCATCAATTTTTTTCAACGCAATTTTTAACGTACTTTCGACCGCATAGTAAGAAAACTAGTATACACTACATGGGCAGAAATTTGAGAGCCCTGAACTGTGTGCCATGATGCCCTCGGCTTCGCCTCGGGCATATGGCACGCAGTGCAGGAATCTCAAACTTTCTGCCCTTGTAGTGTAATATACTATTTTAGACCGATTTGGCTCCTTGGGTATTATTGTTTGAGTAGGTTTTTCAATGAAAGGAATATCATAACCACTTATCCAATTTAAAATATTATTATCAGGAAATAGTTCTTTCCACACTGGTAAAAAATATTTTAATCGTCCAGCAGAAACACTTACCGACTTAGTTAGCGGCGCTTCTTGGAGGAGATTGAGCCCCCCCCTCTGTTTTTTCGTCGATTGACGGAAAGTCGAGGTTTTCGCAATGGGGTTGTAAGATTTGCGTTGCCCCACCGTCGACGATTGGAGATTGTAAGATTGACGACGGGGGGCTTTCAAGTTTTTTGAAGATTTTGACGAAAAACCTAGAGAAGATTTAGTAGCTGGCTTAGGATCTTTAGAAAAACGTTCAAGCAACTTGGCTGTTTTCAAAGTATCACCAAGATCGATTTAAACTTGGAGATTCTTCATGGAGCTTCAAAAACTGCATCAAATACTACCAACCGCGTGAGAATCGCTACATTCATTCAAAAGTTATTGCCGTTTGAAAATTCAAAAAATTGTGTTTTATTAAACTGCTATTATAGTTTCGAGCTCGAAGAGCTCAAAAACGTAATGTGTAATTTTGAGCGCTTAAGGACAAAAGGAGCGGGAAGTTGTAGGGATGGCCTTTAGGGTCAACCGTCGTCCTAATTTTTTTTTTTTTTTCAATTTACCAAGTCACTCATAAGACACAATAATACAGAATTAAGAAAAAAATGGAATAAAAATTTTTTTTTATTTTTGATAAAAATGATGAACTTTTCAGAGCGAAATTCTTGCTCCTTTAATTTTTTCAAAAATTCAATTAAGTGGGAAAAAAATCAGTTGGCGGGATTCAATTGAAACTTTGTAGGGTTTTTGTGGGTATATTGAACAGTAGAAGGCACACTAAACACTAGTGGTTTCCGCGATATTTTCGATTAAGCGCTTGATTTTTCAAAAAACCGCAAAAAGTCCTATTTTGGTTGCTTTTTTAAATTCATGTAATGATTGATAAAAATTCTAGTTTTAAAAATCAATAGCTAATTCTTGTAGGAAATTTATTCAAGTTTTCCAAACCAATCTTGAATTTTTTGTGTGATCATTACACAAATGTGAGAAATGCTCGTATTGAGATTTTTAAAAAAACAAATTAAAGCTGAATAAATAAGTTATCTGGTCCATATAACGGTTAAGTCAAAAAAATTTTTATTTCTTAAGTATCATTCTCAATTCTTATTTTTGTTACTATATATTTATACTTCTGTGATTTTTAAAATCGTTTTATAATTCAACGCAGTTTAAAGATTTTTTTAAACAATTTAAACAATTAATTAGTCGTTCAGTCTGTTTATAAAAACGATGGCAATAAAAATATTTATTTAATTTCGCAGTCTTTTAACAGTTTTACATGTACGATAATCGTCCAAAGTAGAAAATTCTTCTTCAATGCAGTTATATTTTTCTATTTTTCCTTCATGGAGATGATTTTTACTCAGAGAAAAACTAAAAACTGTTAGCTGCATTGAAGGAAGAATTTTCTACTTCAGATAATGATCGTACGTGCAAAACTTTTAAATGACTGCGAAATGAAATGAATATTTTCATCACCATCGTTTATATTATGAACATACTTAACGAAAAATTTGATAGTTTAAAAAAATCATTAAACTGCATTCAATTATAAAACGTTAATGAAAATCGTACAAATATCAATATATTTTAACAAAAATCAGAGTTAATAATGATAAGTATAAAAAAAATAATTACCATGAAGATCCCATGATCGGATCGGGCTCATAAGTTGCAGAAAACATAGAGCTTATTGCAAACATTTATCAGGAAAATCAAAATATGCATAACACGACTCTACAAAAAAATTTTCGTTCTTTGTCCTAAAGTTTATACTATTATTTTCCAGTTAGTTATGCACAAAAACGAAAAGAAAATACCTTTTTTCGGTATAAAGTTTGCTTTTGTGATAGTTATAATAATAATACTCATTTTTCAATTTTTTCATAAATTTTAATTGATTTTAATATTTTTAAAAAGACCGCGCGGTGAGAGTGGGGTATTAACGTTTACACTGTGCCGCTAGATGGCACCCGAGTGATAAACAACCATCAGGTGTTATTTACAAGCCCAGAATAACTTAAAATGTCGTCACGAAAGTGCAAATACGATGCTGATGCATTTTGTTTTATATGTGGTCAATTTATTAAAGTTCGAGACGTGAAATATGAACTAAAGACATCTCACGTTCTCTGTGAAGCCTATGAAGCATATTTTGACTGTCCTGTACGGAATCAAGATAAGCCATGGGCTCCACATGTTGCTTGTAGTTATTGTAAAAGGTGTTTGGAAGGTAAGCAATTTTTATTCAATTGAGCAATGAATCCAAAATAATAGTTATATTAATTTTTATTTTTATATTTTTAGGTTGGTATCGAGGTGAGAAAAGGTCTATGAAATTTGCAATACCAAGGATTTGGCGAAAACCAAAAGACCATATTACTGACTGCTACTTTTGTATGGTGAATCCGAGGAAAAGACGTAGAGGTAAGAATGCAAAACCTATTGAATATCCTGACCTCGAATCTTCTTCTGCTCCAATTGCTCACGACCTGACACGACCAGTACCTGAGCCACCAAAAAAATTATCGCAGAAAAGTAGCTCATCTTTTAGTTCTTATAAAAGTAATTCCGATAAGGAGTTTTTGCCTACACCTGAACAACCAAAACACTATCTCATTACTTCAGAAGATTTTAACGATCTAATTAGAGATTTAAATTTGCCAAAAAATAAAGCAGAGCTTCTAGGCTCTCGGTTAAAACAGTGGAATTTGCTTGATGATGTTAAGATCACGGATCAGCGGACTAGGCATGAAATGTTTGCAACGTTTTTCACGAAGGAAGATGGACTTTGTTTTTGTAATGACATTAAAGGTATGTTTGAAGCAATTGGCATACCCTGTGTCCCTAGCGAATGGCGTTTATCCATTGACAGCTCTACAAAAAGTTTAAAAGTAGTTCTATTGCACAACGGAAATAAATTTCCATCTCTTCCAATTGCTCACTCAGTACATCTTAAAGAAAATTATGAAAGTGTCAAAATTTTGCTTGAATCTGTAGAGTATCGTGAGTATAACTGGGAGCTGATTGGAGATTTTAAAATGGTGGGATTTTTAATGGGGCTACAGGGTGGATATACAAAGTATCCGTGTTATTTGTGCTTGTGGGATAGCAGAGCGGATTCTAAACACTATATTCAACGGTCATGGCCTGTAAGAACAGAATTGTGTGTCGGAAAACAGAACATCAAATTTGAGCAGATTGTTGAAGCGGAAAAAGTGTTAATGCCGCCTTTGCACATTAAGTTAGGGTTGATGAAACAATTTGTTAAAAAACTGGATGAAACTTCAGAAGCTTTTGGATACTTAAAAAAATTTTTTCCGAAGTTATCGGAAGCAAAGGTTAAAGCTGGGGTTTTTGTTGGTCCGCAAATAAGACAGATTTTCGCCGATGAAAAATTTCCAACGTTGCTGAATCGTACTCAAAAAGCAAGTTGGAACAGTTTTAAAGCAGTAGTTTCTGGATTTTTAGGAAATAATAAAGCTGAAAACTACGAAAAGTTGGTTGAGGATATGCTTACAAATTTTAAGGCGATGGGCTGCAGGATGTCATTAAAAGTACATATGCTGCATGCTCATTTGGATAAATTTAAAAACAATATGGGAGCCTATTCCGAAGAGCAAGGAGAACGTTTCCTTCAGGACATCATGAATTTTGAACAACGCTATCAAGGCCAATACAATGAAAACATGATGGGCGACTATATTTGGGGTTTATTGAGAGAAAGTAGCGGTGAACATAAAAGAAAAAGTAAAATTGTGCACTTTTAAGTTATTTTCCACTTTTCTGTAAGCTAATTTGATAGTAAAACTTAATAAAAATAATAAACATTTTTATTTCAATAGTTTTATTTTCAATCAAAAATTAAAATCCGACATTTTTAAAAATTTCGTTCAATCAGTCTTCTAAGCACAAAAGCAAAGTTTTTCATGCCATATATTTTTTTTCCGTCTTATTACGACCTAAACTACCGAAATTTAATGCTTTGCAATCAAAGTCAAATTTCATGTTGACCCGTGTAATTTTTAAAAAAGGACTCAAAGAATTTTGAAACTAAGGGAAAAGAGTTGATTATTTTTCAAAAAATAGTATATTACAGATGTAGGGCAGTAAAATAAGAAATGTCTCAGATCACATGCATATTATTTCGCCTTTGGATCGGCCGACAAGATTACGAGGGTTGGAATGATAACCAGGCAACAGTTTTTCCGGTGGTTATTTATTACAAAGTAAACGAACTTGAACACGAAAGTTTAGTAATTATTTCAGACTGTAATAATCACGATGCCATTGCTGTTCATATTTTCATCAAACTAATAACTGATTATGTAGAAAGTCTTCCTGAACTCTGTAACAAGATTTATTATTTTTCTGATGAGGCTCCTCAACAGACTAAAAACTTTAAAAATTTTGTAAATTTATATTATTGTGAAGATGATTTTGATATTCTGGCTGAATGGCATTTTTCTGCGACTGCTCATGGCAAAGGACCGTGTGATGGAATTGGTGGCATCATCAAATGACACACAGCAAGAGCAAGTCTTCAACTTGCAGTTGATAAACAAATAACAGCATCGATAGAATTTTTTGAATGGGCTTCTAATCCGAATAATTTATCAAATATAATCAAGTTTTCTCCAGAAGAAGATTATAATACAGCATTAACTGATTTAAATGACAGATTTTTGAAAACGAAACCAATTGTAGGAACTCAACACCCGAGAAAAAATTTTTCTATATAATCATATATAATTGTATATAATCATATATGATTATATATGATTATATAGGGAATCACATATATAATTATATAAAATTATATATAATCATATATAATTATATATAAGTATATATAATTATATATAATCATACATGATTATATATGGAATTGTATATGAGGTTATATATAATCATATATAATTATATATGATCATATATGTTGGATGGGTGACCACTGTTGTTATAGCCATAAAATTAGATCTAGATATTTTTTTTTGCATTTTGATCGGTTACACAGAATTGCGTAGGACCTTATTAAATACTCTATCCATAAAATTAATCCAATAATTAATTAGATGTAATAAATCTATAATTATATATAGTTATATATAATCATACATGGTTATATATGGAATTGTATATGAGGTCATATGTAATCATATATGACTATATATGGAGCAATATACAGCTATGCAAGATTGTACATAGTCTCATATATAATTATATATGCTTATATATGATTAACATATATAAAAATTTTTTCTTTGAAAAAAAATTTTTTTTTGGTAATTACGAAAAGTGTAAAATGATGTTTATAATTACGTTTACATAATTCTGAAATACAAAATTTGTCACATTTTCTATGAGATGTTTTGTCTGCTCTGCTACTACGTAATAGTAAAATCATTATTTATTTTATTATTTAAATAAGTGTTATATTATAATGAAATTCGGTAAGATGAATAAATTATGAATTATGACTATCCAAATATATTATAAAATCAATTTTTATATTATATTTAAGATAAACTCATATGATGCATTAAGTAGATCATAGAATCATTATTGTCTAAGATAGCAGCACAGCAGGCAGAAACTTCAAGACGCACGGAGATCACCAAAGTTAAGCAGCATTGAGTCGGGTTAATAGTTGGATGGGTGACCGCGCTGGTGTTATAGCCATGAAATTAGATCTAGATATTTTTTTGCATTTCGATCAGTTACACAGAATTGCGTAGGACCATATTAAATACTCTATTCATAAAATTAACCCAATAATTAATTAGATGTGATAAATATATAATTAAACATTGTTATATATAATTATATATAGTTATATATAATTATACATAATTATATATAATTAGATATGATTATATTTGGCCATTTTTCATATATAATCATATATAACCAATTTATATATAAATATATATAATTATATATAAATATTTTTTCTCGGGCAACTACATTGTATAATTCCGGACAAAAATGTTTGTTTGTATGGTAAAAATTTTTCAAACTCTAATGAACACAGAATTTGTAAAATATTGAAACGCCAAAGAGAAAATTAATAAATAATTTTTTGTATTATTTTTGTGAAATCATTGGATATTAACTGTATTAATCATTAAACTTAGTCATTAAGTCATTATATTCGTAAATTAAGTCTATAAATTAAGAATATTATATCATAAAATCATTAAATTATATTCATTTTATGAAAAAAATAAAGTTTACGGAAAAAAAATTTTTTCCATTTTTGAAAATTTGACAAACGGGTAGAAACGTGCATATTGGCACCACAGTTACCGCTTACCTCTGCCTGTTAGCTACAGGTTATGGAGCATGTTTTACTTCTTTACATCAATTCAATCTATACAAATTTTCGCTTCTTCATAAAAATTGTAAAAAACTGTCCATACTTCTATCTGATGGTAGTATATATTTTTCAATTTGATTAAAGGGGCTATGGAAACTCTTCCAGGTGGTGACAGTGACACGGAGGGTGCTAACAAGAATCAGAATTCTCCAAAAGACAAATTAGACGGCGCCACGGATGGTGTTAACAGTGACTCTATTTTGTAGATAGAGAGATTAGACGTTGTCATAGATGGTGTCAACAGTATCTTCTTAGTGCAGATAGACGGGTTAAATACTGTCACCGATAGTGTTCACAGTGACGAAATTCTGCAAATAGAAAAATTAGTTGTTGTCTTGGAAGGGCACAAGCAATGACGAAAATTTGCAGAAAGATGACTCTGATATTTTATTGAATACCACATGCAAAGAACAAAATTTGCAAAACGACAAATTAGCAAATGCTGGCGTGCACCCGAATTCTCATACAGGTTTGTGTGATAATTTTGTTTCTGAGAAATTAGCACAGTGGGACTTATCAGAATACTTCGAAGTCTTCAAACGTAAATTTCTAACTTCATATATTTATTATATTATTTAATCATTCTTATTCTAATTTTTTTGAATTTCTGAAAAAATTTCTAAATTTGTCTTCCTATGCATGCCCGAAGAGAAGCTGATTGAAATCATAAAACCATTAGGGGACCGTTACCAGTTTATTTTGCAACGAAAAAAGTACTTAGAAGTCGAGTCGACGAAAGCCAAGATAATTCCGCCTCAAACTTCATATTTGCCGGATCTCAATTGAAAAAATTGTTAAGGATCTCTTTCAAAGGATATCATGTTCTTAAGCAAGTCAACTGCTTCAAATCTGGTAATAAGCTTGCAACAATTGTTGTTGATCATATTTTACGTGTGAGTCGTGAATTAAAAATAACGAAACATCAATATCAATTTTGAGCGGAAGAAATTATTGCTATGTGGCCTAAAGAAAAAATCACGACATAGTATAATACTCGTCATGGGACTGGTTGCACGTCCGGAAAATTGTGCCATCGTTTCTGTAATCAGTTACGCGAACGATAATCCGTGACAATAGATCTGCGACATTAGATCTAACGACATTTAATCCTCATGACCTTCAATCCAAATGACATTTGATCTGAAAACATATGATCCTTACGACAATTAATCCGAAACACATAATCTTCTTACCATGTTGTGCTTTTTTATCATGGATTTTGTGTGTGAGTCAATTGTCACTCGGATAAATTTTTGTGGGGATAAATTGTCGGTGAATCAATTATCCTCAGAGCAATTGTCATCGGATCTAATGTCGCGGATCTATTGTCGCAGATCACACGGAAAAAAAAATATTGTTACTGGAGCCATCTATTAGATATCTACTCGTAAATCGTTACTGTAGTATTGTGAATCCCTACAAGAGCAATACTGTATCGCTACTGGAGCGAACTGTTGGTTGGCTACAATCACTAACTACATTTTTCTTACAACACCCTCTTACCGGACAAAACATTCTTTTCTGGACTAAATAAAGTGACATACATGATATTTGTGCAAGCGATTTATTAAAAAACAATGATTTGAATGTTTGTTTCAATGAAATGTGGAGTCGTGGGTACAAAGGATTTTGGAAGAATGGAATCTTACTGATTACATTAATAAATTCATTGATAAGTATTTATTTGTAATAAAATATACACGACTAACCTCAAATCTTATGATTATAACATCAAAAAATTTTATTCTCCTATCGATCTAATCTTTTATTAATTTTTATTTGAAAATTATATGGATATATAAAAAAGAATAAGTAATTAAAAATTATAAAATACATTACATATTAAATGAACGAGTTTTTGAAAATATTTATTTTTTTTTCATGTACCATTAAAAAAAAATTATACAAATTAAATGTTTTTATTCACATTCATGTATAAAAATAAATTGTAGAACAAAAAATAACTCAGGAAGCATTTTTATGTCTTGATGACGAAACTATTAAAGATTTATTCGATAAAGCTGGACCCCGAGCGATTTTAAAAAAGAAATGGTCAGCTTTTATACAACATCATGAAAGTTCAGAAAAATTTCAAATGGGCAAAATTTATCATTTCATTTTATTTTATGAATAATATGGATAAATTATAATTAATTTGAATTCCTATAGAATCTCAAATTTGCAAATGATAGCCATAAGAGCGTTGTTGACCAGGTTCCATCAGGTAACTTCAAATCATTTTCATTACAAATTTTTTTTTTCATCAATTTATTTAATTTAATTTTGAATTTATGTTTATCACTTTATTTGTGTAAATTTGTAGCCAGCAGTGAGTCTGATATATTGATTGAAGAAGTAGAAGCTGATATTATAGATCCTTTCCAAAAAATAGATAACACTGATATTTCCTTAGAATCGTGCAAATCCAATCAGTGATTTGACACAATCTTTAAAACAATCTATTACAGGCGTTTGTTTTTTAACTTATTGAAAAAAAATAATATGCTTACACTGATGATTATCGAAATTTACTATGTGACACTATTCTATATGTAGAAATACGTTCTGATACAGATCTACAGTAAGCTATTTTTTTATTAACTTCAGACAAAATTCAATCTAATGATTAATTTTCTTACTGAATATGTTGTATAAGTACTTTCTTTTAAACAAAATTTTTATGATGATTATTTAGTTTTAAGATCCAATACTTCAAATCAAAATCAATATAAGAGGATAAAAGGATCAAATAAACATCAATACATCAACAGCATTGGTAAACGCAACGTTTCGCTATATTTCATAGCTTCTTCAGGCTCTGCACAACATAAAAATAAAATATACAATTATTATAAAGCTTACAGTAAACACATACACTTACATACAATTCCAGATCAAAATCATACCTCCAATACACGTTTTGTATCATGTCAAAAACCACTTCAGCCTTGCATACGTACATCTCTGGTCATGTTATTTAACAAAATTACTAGACTCAATTTGATTGTCTTATATAACTATTAAAAAATTTTTTTAGAATAACAGAAGTCACCCGAGTTACAGGTTATCGCAAACACATGTGAGTACACAACAGACGATCAGTCACATGACGTGTAAATACACCTCAAGTGGCATCTATCTTTTTCATTGCAACTCACACCTATGCACCGACCGATGTTATGTTCTCGACCTATTCTGATACTCATCCTATCGTCAATAAATATATTTGAAAATAACAAATGTAAATTGAGTATATAAATACAAATTAAAGCAATAAAATGATACAGTTAGATAAATAGATAAAATATTGCCAACTATCAATTCTCAAGTGTGTCATAAATTAATCAATCTAGTCAGTTAGCTCACATTATGTGCGCCTTGTATCAATTTTTGATGAAGTATAAGATGTTCATATACATAACTTAGACCAACATTGTCCGTTTTTGAGTTCACGGAATTATTGCATCTTATGTGGATCATCTCGCTGGTATTTCTCTTTCTCTGTACAGGCTCTATGTCTAAAATTGACATTTCATCAAATCTGAAGTTGTGTCCAGTCTCGAAATGATGTTTAGCTAGCGCTGTCTGATCCTTTTTGAGGACATTAATATCCTTACAATCATATCTATGTTGGTAAATGCGCTTCTCTAGTAGTTGTTTTGTTTCTCCCACGTACCACCTGTCGCAGCTACAGGGAATTTTGTAGACCAGTTCCGACAACTTCATCATCTCCGTGCGAGATTTTAGTTTGGAGTACACTGATGCGATCTTTCTGTTTCCAAGGAACCTATTTTCAGCAGACAGAGGGCACGAGTATGGGGAATCCTGCGAATGTGAGAAAATGTAAATTTTTTTTTTTTTTTTATCAAATATAAATAATGCTGTGAAGCGGGAAAGAATAGGAGTTACGGATAATTATTACGTGAAGCGTTCCAACATTCACGTAACAGGATAATTGGTAGGAAAGGATTGAGAAAGGATTATGGAGAGGATCATCTTAATGTGAGTTTATAGAATATGTGAGAAAAAATTATTAGATAGCTCGGACTGGGATTCGAACCCAGAGAGTATGTTGTATAGCGTAACATGTACAACGTGACCAGAGATGTACGTATGCAAGGCTGAAGTGATTTTTGACACAATACAAAACGTGTATTGGAGGTATGGTTTTGATCTGGAATTGTATGTAAGTGTATGTGTTTACTGTAAGCTTTGTAATAATTGTATATTTTATTTTTATGTTGTACAGAGCCTGAAGGAGCTATGAAATATAGCGAAACGTTGCGTTTACCAATGCTGTTGATGTATTGATGTTTATTTGATCCTTTTATCCTCGTATATTGCATTTGATTTTTATTATGATTTCGAAAGATTTTGATTACTACAATACTAATTCAATCATAAGGCGATATAAGTAATTTATTTACAATTTTTTAGACTTTTATCTGAACGTTTTATAAATCTGAGGAAGCTAATTATTGAAGTGTTTTTGTACAGAGGACATTCAAACTTACTAGGTTCCTTACTATTTCGACAAAATCTAAAAAAAAAAGTCTCTGCTAAGGGTTAATTGTACCAAAGGTACAATCATTTACGAAGTATTTTGTTAGAATCGGGAGTCGCTTAAAATTCACGAGAAGTTAAATGAAAACATGTCGATAAATCTTTAGTAGACTTGGGATTTTACGATAATTTGAATTGTCCATGTAATTTTGTTATTTTAATATTCACAAAAGATAGCTTTCCTCTGCTTTTGAGCTTTTTAAGCTCAAAAATCTAATCAAAGTTCGATGAAACACGATTTTTAACTTCCCACTGAGAAAATTAAAAATTTCCAAAAATCAGGAAGTTATTGGTTTTACCCCGTTTTTCGAAAATCGAGTTCTCATCAGATCTTGACGTTTTGAGATCCTAGGAAGCTTCCCTGAATGTTTTCGCAATGATGTCAGTATGTCTGTATGTATGTATGTGTGTGCGTGTGTGTATGTTTTTTTTTTTTTACTTTGGGGGGGAAACCTTTTTACGGATTCCAGGCATAGCTGTTTGGCCTGGATATGTGGTGACGACGCAGCGTCATACTAAAAACTCGACGCTAACGCCCCTACCCACTAAACCCTAAACCCCTTTTCCGTCTTTCCTCTAATCCCTCATGGAATCCGCCGTCAGGCATTACTTCGTGAAGGGAGGATCTAGCTGCTGCTCTTCCTTCTGGTGGCTAAGGTGTTAACTTCCTTTCTTCTATCTTCTGCTATTTGCTCTTCTTCTTTCGGTGGAACGCAAGTCTGTGAGGACTTCTGTTGCAAACGTGTTGGTAGCGTTCCAGGCAGCTTCTGACGACAACTTGGTAAAGGGTCCGTATTTCCTCTGCTAGAACTCTAAGAGGAAGGGTTCCAGCAATGACGCACACTGCTTCTTCTGATATCGTGCGGAAGGCACTAGCTACTCGTAGGGCACTCAGTCGATACACTGGTCCAGCTTTTCTCCATGATTTTTGGGTTTCCAGTGCATCAGCCCAAACAGATATTCCGTCAGTAAGCACTGATGTGACTACTGATGATAATTGTAGCCTTCTGCTCTGCATTGGGTCTCCGATGTTAGGAATCAGCCGTGCGAGACTAGCCCTCACTACTGACGCTTTGGCACTGATGTGTTCCACCTGCAGCTTGAAGTTGAGTCGGGCATCCAGCATCACTCCCAGATAACGGATAAATGGTTGTGATGTGATTTCTTGTTCTCCGACTCTCAACTTGATGGTTTTTACAGTTTTTCTACTCGTGATGAGCACTGCCTCGGTTTTATGCTTGGCTAGTTGCAAGTTCATCATGTCCATCCACAAATTGACTCGTCTGAATGTAATATCAAATGCCATTTCTATCTCTTCGAGGTGCTTTGCGACGATCACGACAGCTACGTCATCCACATATGCTATAAGTTTGACTCCCGCGGGCAATGCTATTCTTAGGAGGCCATCATACATGATGTTCCATAGCAGAGGACCTAAGACTGATCTCTGTGGCACTCCTCCGGTGATTTCGTACACTTCCGTACCGTTCTTCGTGTCATATTTCAGAACCCTATTCGTGAAGTAGCTTGCTACCATTCTGCGAAGGTATCCTAGTACGTTTTTTTCTTCTAGAGCCCGTATAACGCAGTCCCAGTTAGCGGAGTTGAAGGCATTCTTGATGTCCAAAGCAGCCACCATGCAGTATTTCTTCTTTCCACCTTTCCATCTCGTTCCGGCGATTGCATCCTTGGCTGTATCAACAACCAATTTGATCGCATCCAGAGTTGACCGTCCTTTTCGGAAACCAAACTGGTTCTCTGCCAGGAGTGGATCGACTACAGCCTCTATTCTCTGATGAATGATGTGCTCGAATATCTTGCCGGCCATGTCTAACATGCAGAGTGGTCGGTAGGATGACTGATCTTCCGGCGGCTTTTTCCCCTTCGGAAGTAGCACTAGCCGCTGCTGTTTCCACTACTGGGAAAAAGTCCCTTCCTTCAGGCATGTATTGTAAACGTCCAGGAATAATGTCGGTGCTGCCCTAAGGATTGATTTCAGGGCAATATTAGGAATTCCGTCCAATCCCGGCGCCTTATTATTCCCTACTCGATTTTCTGCCTCTATCAACTCGTCCAGCGTGATAGTTGGGATGTCTTCAGGGATGAGCTGTTCCAACTTGTAGGTGAATACCGGCTGTTGGGGAAACAGCGCAGTAACAATTTTCTCGAGGAGCTGGGGACACGTAAGTGATGGCATTGGCTGGTATTTCAGGTGGGTCTTAACCACCTTATAGGATCTGCCCCATGGATCTCTCTCTACTTCTGCGACTTGTTCCTTCCAGCAGCGTCTTTTGCTTTCTTTATTGGCTCTATTTAGTTCTCGACGGGATTTTTTATACTCTGCCACCAGCTTTGCGGAGTTAGGTCGTCTGTAGCCAAGCTGAGACTTTCTTCTTTCTTTAAGACACTCTGAGCGTAGAATGCTAATGTGATCGTTCCACCAGTGCACCGAAGGTCTTGAATTCATGCCACGTTTCCGGGGCATACTGGCGTGGCAGGCCTGAGTGACTCTTCTCATTAGGTCCTTGGTCTTCTCTTCAGCAGTTTCTACGATAATCGGATCGCACTCTAGGGCTACTACTAAAGCAGTGAGGTCGAGAGTTTTAACTTTCCACCCAACCGCGCTAGCGCTCATGTTGCCTCTTGTTAGATTCTGGCCAGATGATGTTTCCCATAGTATCGCACTATGGTCACTGGCTGTGTAGATGTTCAATACTTTCCAAGAAAAACCTTTTCGAGCTAAGCAACTGCTGACAAACGTGAGGTCGATAATTGAGTTTGCCTCTCCCTTAATATACGTTGGCGTGTCACCAGTGTTAAGAAGGATCACGTCCAGTGTGGCCATTGCCTCGAGAAGTGCGTTTCCACGCGTATTAGTGAACTTGCTGCTCCAGTCAACTGCCCAGGAATTGAAGTCACCAGCTATTGCCACTGAAAAGTGTTTTCTTGCGTCCTCCGTTAGCCGATCAAGGAAGTCTTCAAAATGTTCAATTGTTCATTAGAGAGACTAGGTGGTGCATAGCAACTGTAGATGCGAAGGCCATCTACCCATGCTGCTACAAAGCCGGGTTCTTTATTGTTGACTGTTCTCTGAAAAGGACATTTGCCGCAGGACCGGATGACGGTTTTGTTAGTGCTGTCGGATTCCCAGGGTTGGTTACTCAGGTATCTATAAGGCTCACTTATAAGTGCTACGTCTGCATCTAACTCGCACACAGTTTGCATGATCAGGTCATGCGCAGCCTCACAATGATTGAGGTTGAGTTGCAATATCTTCATGTTCTTGGCTTCGTTATCTTCTCGAGCGCTTCTTGGAAGACGGGGGCATCTGTTCGTGCCTGCATGGTGAGCCGCCTTTTCTACGCCGTGCCGTTCAACGCACAGTGCACATTCAGCTGGATTTTTACAATCAGCAATTTTGTGTCCTTCTTTTCCGCACCTTATGCAGTGCCTAGACCGGTTGACTTCACTTTTGCACTGAGATCCGAAGTGCCCAAAGTGCCAGCATTTGAAGCATTGTATGGGTCTCTTCATTGCTCTCATTCGGCAATTGACCCAGCCGATCCTTAGAGCGGTCTGAATATGCTCTTTCGTCGTGTCGTCATCGCCATCTCGGATCTCGATGGTCTCCTGTGGCCCTTTGCAGATCACTTTGACCTCCTCTTTAAGGATGTCTGCGATCGTCTTTTGCAGGGCTTGGCCTTTGTCAGTACTCTTTCTCAAAATCGTAATCAACAAGTCGCCACTTCTGGTCTTGTTGATCTTATCCACAGTTTAACGAACCTGCTCATCTGGGACGTCCTGCTTTATGCGACGCAGAATCTCGGCATATTTTGTTTTCTCGGCCGGGCGGATGATCAGTGCGTCAGGTCTGATCCATTTGCGTGGTTTTTTCCGCTTAGGCTCTGGCCTGGGCTCCTTCGGTGGCTGCTTTGAGAGTTGCTCTCTAGCTAGCCTTCTCTTCTCCTTTTTAGACTGTAATTTTCCCCAGTCAGTCTTCTTGGGTTCATCGCCCTGCCCTGCCAGTCGTTGGGGAGAACTTTTTTTCAAGTCCTTCTTCTTTTTGACTTTGTCGGTTGGCTCTGGCGAGTTTTGGTCCTTTCTCTTTTCAGGCCTTGTGTCAGTTTCACCTTTGTCTTCAGCGACTGATTCACCGTTACCTTCGGCTCTGGTGTCCATTGCTTCGTCAGTTATGACGTTAACTTGACAGGTTTTCTCCTGTGTAGCACGGAAAGTACGCTGCAATGATGAGCACCATTCTTCGTCCAGTTTCTCAAACCTTTGAAGGGCGTTAGCTACACTAGTCGTCTTGGACTTTATCTCCTTGTGAATATTGACCTTTGATTGGACGAAGTCATTCAACTCACTGGTCAACTTTTTAAGGCGTTCGAGCGCTTGCAACCGCTTCATTTCAGCGCTTGCGTCAATCACTGCTTGTTGGGCATGAAGCCCGTTTTTACTCTTGTTTGTTTCCTGTAAATTACTCATACTTTTTTGGTTTACCAGCGCATCGTACGGAGTGGAGCGGGTTGTCATAACTAAGAACGGGTGTACCCTCGGAGATAGTACTCCTACCCCAGTTCCCTGAGGCCTAGCCGACACTTAGCCCGTCCCGGAATACACGGATGGACTAGACTCGCTCGGAGTGGTGAAGATTCCGATCTCTAACACTCACTGCGTACTTCCTGATCAAGGCCCGAAGTGACTGGCTCCTGATCCACTGCTGCAACTTACACCTCGACAGAGAAAGCTCACATCAGCCGTGGCCTGCATCGTCGGAAACTACGATACAGATTCCGGACACTCCCAGTGAGTTACAGCAGGGAAAAATCGTCATGCTAGGTCAGTTAGTGTGACCAACCCATTAAAGGGGAGTTTTGTCCATGGGAGCTTATTTTGTTTGGTTATTTTGTTCGCTCCTACCCGCTGTACCTCATCAACTAAGGGATTAAGTGTCATTCAAGGACAGCGAGCATCCTCCCATCTACTTGGGGAGACGCGTCCGGTAGCAGTTTCTCTTCAGCCCCGAATATGTGTGTGTGTGTGTGTGTGTGTGTGTGTGTGTGTGTGTGTGTGTGTGTGTGTGTGTGTGTGTGTGTGTGTGTGTATGTATGTGACCATCTTATAACTTTTGAACGGCTCAACCGATTTTATTGTGGTTGACCCCCCACGGAAAAAGTATATATTCTGGAATATATTCTGAAACATATTCCAGAATATATTTCAGAATATACTCCGAATATACCCCGTTTTGCCCGAGGAATATATTCCGGAATATATGGGCATGCACTCACTTGTATTCCGTTTTACTCAAAATTTTTCTCTGGTCTATAGTCTGGTCTGTCGTCTGATCTATAGTCTGATCTATTGTATATATACTGAATATATTCAGGTATATATAATTTTGAAATATATTCCTTGGGCAAAACGGGGTATATTCGGAATATATTCTCGGATATATTCTGGAATATATTTCAGAATATATTCCAGAATATATACTAGAATATATACTTTTTCCGTGGGGGTAGTCATTTGTTAATACGTTAATACCAATTATCCTGTTACGTGATAATTATCCGTAATAATTCACGTAATAATTATCCGTAACTCCTATTCTTTCCCGCTTCACAGCATTATTTATATTTGTTAAAAAACGCTAGCCGTAAGATGGACGGTGTGGCTTAATGTATATAGAATAAGTGAAAGGAAATTTAGTATAGACCGGACAGCTCAAATGGTAGAGTAGCCGACATGTCTTCGGAAGGTTCTGGGTTCGTATCCCAGTCCGAGCTATCTAATAATTTTTTCTCGCATATTCTATACACTCACATTAAGATGATCCTCTCCATAATCCTTTCTCAATCCTTTCCTACCAATTATCCTGTTACGTGAATGTTGGAACGTTTCACGTAATAATTATCCGTAACTCCTATTCTTTACCGCTTCACAGCATTATCTATATTTGTTAAATAAGTTATATAAGTTATATATAAGTTATATTAACAAATATAAATAATGCTGTGAAGCGGGAAAGAATAGGAGTTACGGATAATTATTACGTGAAGCGTTCCAACATTCACGTCACAAGATATTTTAATTAAAAATAAAAATTAATCAAGAGCTATTATAATTCATTTAAATCGAGCTTTCTTTACGCTACTAATTTTCGTGTTTTAATGAAATCATTTGCAAATTGTTTTATAATTACGTCGTTCTCGTCGTCCTTAAATATTCCTTGACCGAATTCACTACTTCCATGTGCCTATTTCCTAGTTTTCTACAACAAACCTCGAATTATCCTTATTCCAGAGCACCCAATACCTGACATGCCTGCGTGATGAACTTCCTCGACTACTTGGTGAAGTAAATGAGCAGCCAACGTGGTTTCAGCATGACGGAGCACCAAGTCACTATGCTGGAACAGTACGAGACTTCCTCAACGGGGTTTACCCTTAGTGTTGGTTGGGAAGAAACGGACCACGAAGGTGGCCCCCAAGATCGCCTGACTTGACGCCACTTGACTACTTTTTGTGGGGAAATTTCAAAGAAATGGTCTACTTTGATGAGCCCGAGGACCAAATGGAGACCGTGGCACGTATTCATGCTGCTCAGACAACAGTCACTCCGGAAATGCTACAAGCTGTCCGAGAAAATCTTCTCAAGCGATGCCGGCTCTGTCTTCAACAGAACGGACGACATTTTGAGCATCTACTCGATTACATATCGACATATTCCATTTTTTTTGCTCAAATAATTGTAAATAAATAATCTAATTTGATTAACGCTTGCGGTAAAAATGATTGATGTTCATCGTTGTATTTTTACTTCAAAAATTTTTTAATATTTCTCAATAAATATATTTTATATTGAAGCAAAGCGTTACACTGTTTTTGTCTTAGATTTGCATTAGATTGTAACCTTAAAGAAATTTTGATAATTCAAAATAAATGAAAAAATTCCGTCACAACGGAACTTTTTTAGTTGAGAGTTACTTAAATAATTCCAAATCAACAAAAAAAAACTTTTAACTGCCACCCAGTGCCTCTAACTGACACTTGCTACTTAATTTTCATCTGAAAATTTCTCTTATTATTCTATTTAAAAATCAAAATTTACTCATAGCTGCCCAGTATCTGTAACTGACCCTCGCTATTCATTTTTCAATCAAAAATTACTTTAATTAATCCAAATAAAAATAAAAATTCAGCCATAGCCGCACAGTGCCTCTTAGTGACCCTCGCTACTGATTTTTTAATCAAAAATGACTTTAATCGATCCAAATGAAAAAAATTATTGCCTCTTCGCACCTCAGTGCCCCTAACTGATCCTCGCTACTTATTTTTCATTCAAAAATTAATTTAATTAATCTAAATTAAACTAAGAAGTCAGTCATAGCCGCCCAGTGCCTATAACTGACCTTCGTAACTTATTTTTGAATTAAAAATTACTTTAATTAATCCAAATAAAAATAATTATTTCGTCATAGCCCCCCACTGCCGTTAACTGACTCTTGCTACTTACGTTTTATCTAAAAATTACTTTAATTATTCTAATTGAAAATCAAAATCAACTTACAGCCGTCCAGTGCATCTAACTGACCCTTGCTACTTAATTATTATCTAGAAATTTATCTTATTATTCTAATTTAACATATAATTCACTCATGGCTGCCCAATATCTGTAACTGACCCTCGCTACTTATTTTTCAATAAAAAATTACTTTAATTAATCCAAATAAAAATAAAAAGTCAGCTATAACCGCACAGTGCCTCTTGCTGAGCCTCGTTACTTATTTTTCATTTAAAAATTATTTTAATTAATCTAAATTAAAATAAAAATTCACCCATAGCTGCACAGTGTCTCTTAGCGACCCTGTTACTTATTTTTTCATCAAAAATTACTTTAATCAATCCAAATAAAAATAATTATTGCCTCATCGCCCTCTCAGTGCCCCTAAATGATCTTCGCTACTTATTTTTCATTCAAAAATTATTTTAATTAATCTAAATAAACATAAAAATTCATTCATAGCTACCCAGTGCCTCTTACTCACTCTCGCTACTTATTTTTCAATTGAAAATTACTCTGATTATTGAAAATAAAAATGAAAATTTGTTCCTAGTCAACCAGTGCCTCTGACTCGACCTCGCTACTTGATTTTTTCAATTAAAAATTACTTTAATTATTCGAAAAAAAAAATAAAAATCCATACGTACCCGCTCAGGACCTTTAACTGACATTCACTACTTATTTTTCATTTAAAAATTACTTTAATTATTTGGAATAATAATAAAAATGCATTCAAAGCTGCTCAGGACCTTTAACTGACACACGCTACTTATTTTTTAATTAAAAATTACTCGAATTATTTGGAATAAAAAAAAATTATCCATAGCCGCCGATCAGTGCCTCTAACTGACCCTCGCTACTAATTCTTCAATTGAAAATCACGCTAATTATTTCAAATAAAAATAAAAATTTATTCATAGCCGCCCAGTAACTCTACTTGAGATTAGCTAATAAGTTTTCAATTAAAAATGACTTTGAATATTCGAAATAATAATAAAAATTCATTTATAGCTGCCCAGAACCTCTAACTCACCCTCGCAAATTATTGCTCAATTGGAAATCACTTTAAATACTCTAAATAAAAATCAAAATTCGTTCATTGCCGCCCAGTGCCTCAGACTGACCTTCGCTACTTATTCTTTAATTCAAAATTATGTTAAGTATTTTAAATAAAAATAAAAATTCACTCATGGCTACCCAGTACCTCTCACTGACCGTAGCTACTAATTTTTTAATTTAAAATTGCCTCAATGATTCAAAATAAAATTAAAACTTAGTAATAGCCACTTAGTGCCCTCTAACTGACCCCGATCACTAATTTTTTAATTAAAAATTAATTTAATTATTCTAAATAAAAATAAAAATTCATTCATGGCTACCGAGGGCCTCTAACTGACCCCGTTACTTATGTTTCAATTTAAAATTACGTTAATTATTTTAAATAAAAATAAACATTCACTTATGGCTACCCGGTGCATCTAACTGACCCTTGCTACTGATTTTTGAATTTAACCCTAGACTGGTCACCCTATGAGCGTGACGCCGCGCTTAATTTTATTTTTTTATTACGACTTCAATATTCACTGAAATATTCTGAAAAAATTTCAGTTTATCCTTTAATTATTTTAGAATACACTAATAATTTTTTTAAGCATGTTCAAAATCGTTAAACTGTGAAAAAAAAAGTTTAAAAAAAAAAAATGACGGATTTGCGGGACTTTCCTCATCACTCGACCAGAGTCGTTAGTAGATTTTCGCTTGCGGCGTTGTCACCTCTCAGTGTATGCCCCTTCCTACTGACTATTTGTGTTGGCGCGCAGGCGCAGACCGTTACCAGCTGTTATCGTGCATACCAAATTATAATGAGGTAAATATTTAACATAAATAATAAACATTTTTAAAAATTTTACAATCAAAAGTAACTATTAAATTTGTTTCATTTTTTTAATGTCCAATGAATTTATAAAAATATTTTCTTGCATTTACTAGTAATAAATTTATGTCGATTGTCGAAGGCTTTAACCTATTTTCGAATGTTATTGTTATTTACAAAAATTATCGTAATTTTAAAATTTCTTATCTTGAAAAAAATTGAGTGTTAAAACAATGATATACATAAAAAATTTTCGAAATATTAACCAGGATGTTTATTTTTTAACTTTTTAAATATTTGATTTTCTTTTAAATGTAAAAATTGTCAATTGTAAAAAATTTTTGTCATTTTCATTACTAAAATATTCTTTTTTGAAGATAGTTAATTTAAAAACAATAATAATGATACAAATTAATTAAAACGAAACAATTAAAAAATGAAAATGTTCTACAAAAATTTTTGATGAGGTGTTACGTTCTCAAAATTTGAGATATTTAAATTTAATTATCATTCAGGCTTAGCCGCGTTAGGTAGTCGACAGACTCCAAGTGGGCCTTGTCACTAGACCCTCTCTCAAAATTATAAGAACCTTAGGAATGGTTTTATTGAAAATAAATCAACAAAATTTCGTTAGTTAAAATATATTGTAAAACTTAATAATTTGGGTGGAGTCAGTTCATCTCCGGACATAAGTCCGGGGCCGAAGATGTTCATCGGCTGACTTACTCAGGCTGACTGCTCTGGATTTGCATCCAGAGTACAAAGAATTATAAAAATTAATAAAATTGACAACGTTGCATCTCAGGTTACCCTAGAGAAGTCGTCGGAGTCCAGCTCTCACGATGTTTAAGCTAGAGCCCGGCGACTCTCTTATCACAAGCGATTTCCGTTACTTCGCTGATGATGAATTTTATTCATCATCAACGAAGCAGTTAAAATTTTTGAATTAAAAATTTAATTAAATATTATAAATTTAACGGGAACGTAACATGAGGTAAATTTTTAATTTTTTAAAATAAATTTTAGATAGAATGGCACGTAATAATAATTCAAAGGACAATGATAGTTGGGAGTTCGACAATAAAAATGACACTGACTACTCTGATGCAGAACCTGATGAATCCGAAGAGTTCTCTGATGAAGAATTTGAAGCAACGTCTACGAGTAGTTCAAAAGAAACAAGAAATCAAGTACTAAATGGTAATGAATCTGACGATGATTTGGAGCAATTATACTTCAGTAAAGATGATTCTATTGTCTGGTCGTCGAATTTTCCACCTATTGGTAATAGGCAAGCCGCCAATATTGTGACTGAAAAATCGGGCGTAAAAGGACTCGCTTATCATTCTACGACTGTGTTGGAATGCTGGGAACTTTTTTTTCCAACTGAATTGATAGCAAAAATTGTTCAACATACTAACGAAAAATTATCAGTTATAAGACTTAAATATGCACGTGAAACAGATTGCCTTGATACCGATGAGTGTGAAATAAGAGCTTTTTTTGGATTATTGTATTACCCAGGACTTCTTAACTTGTCCCATGTCGACATCCATGATTTATGGAAACCTAATGGATTGTCACCGGAATATTTTAGAGCTGTGATGAGAGAAAATCGTTTTAGACTACTGCTTCGTGCTTTAAGGTTTGATAATTCTTCAACTCGAATTGAACGAAAAAAAACTGATAAGTTGGCTCCAATTAGAGAAATCTGGGATCATTTGAATAAAAGTTGTTTGGAGTATTATTCCCCTGGAGTAAACGTAACCATTGACGAAATGATTGCTGCTTTCAGGGGTCGTTGTAGCTTCAAGCAGTACATTCCATCTAAGCCTGATCGCTATGGCTTAAAGATTTTTGGAATGGTAGATACTGAATTATTTTATACATCTAATATGGAACTTTACGTTGGCAATCAACTTTCAGAAGAATATCAAGTGAGTAATAAGCTTTAATATAATTTGCAATAAGTGAAAATATGTGATTATAATTTTAAAATTTTAACAATTTAAGAAATTAAATTAAAATTATAATTATTAAGATAAGAATTTAATAAGCATTTAATATATTAATAATTCTTGAAATAACTAAAAGTATGTGATCATAATTTTAAAATAATTAATGTGAAAATTTATAAAAGATTTAATATTTTAATATAATTTGCAATAAGTGAAAATATGTGATTATAATTTTAAAATTTTAACAATTTAAGAAATTAAATTAAAATTATAATTATTAAGATAAGAATTTAATAAGCATTTAATATATTAATAATTCTTGAAATAACTAAAAGTATGTGATCATAATTTTAAAATAATTAATGTGAAAATTTATAAAAGATTTAATATTTTAATATAATTTGCAATAAGTGAAAATATGTGATTATAATTTTAAAATTTTAACAATTTAAGAAATTAAATTAAAATTATAATTATTAAGATAAGAATTTAATAAGCATTTAATATATTAATAATTCTTGAAATAACTAAAAGTATGTGATCATAATTTTAAAATAATTAATGTGAAAATTTATAAAAGATTTAATATTTTAATATAATTTGCAATAAGTGAAAATATGTGATTATAATTTTAAAATTTTAACAATTTAAGAAATTAAATTAAAATTATAATTATTAAGATAAGAATTTAATAAGCATTTAATATATTAATAATTCTTGAAATAACTAAAAGTATGTGATCATAATTTTAAAATAATTAATGTGAAAATTTATAAAAGATTTAATATTTTAATATAATTTGCAATAAGTGAAAATATGTGATTATAATTTTAAAATTTTAACAATTTAAGAAATTAAATTAAAATTATAATTATTAAGATAAGAATTTAATAAGCATTTAATATATTAATAATTCTTGAAATAACTAAAAGTATGTGATCATAATTTTAAAATAATTAATGTGAAAATTTATAAAAGATTTAATATTTTAATATAATTTGCAATAAGTGAAAATATGTGATTATAATTTTAAAATTTTAACAATTTAAGAAATTAAATTAAAATTATAATTATTAAGATAAGAATTTAATAAGCATTTAATATATTAATAATTCTTGAAATAACTAAAAGTATGTGATCATAATTTTAAAATAATTAATGTGAAAATTTATAAAAGATTTAATATTTTAATATAATTTGCAATAAGTGAAAATATGTGATTATAATTTTAAAATTTTAACAATTTAAGAAATTAAATTAAAATTATAATTATTAAGATAAGAATTTAATAAGCATTTAATATATTAATAATTCTTGAAATAACTAAAAGTATGTGATCATAATTTTAAAATAATTAATGTGAAAATTTATAAAAGATTTAATATTTTAATATTAATTTGCAATAAGTGAAAATATGTGATTATAATTTCAAAATTTTAACAATTTAAGAAATTAAATTAAAATTATAATTACTAAGATAAGAATTTAATAAGCATTTAATGTATTAATATTTCTTGAAATAACTAAAAATATGTGATCATAATTTTAAAATAATTAATGTGAAAATTTATAAAAGATTTAATATTTTAATATTAATTTGCAATAAGTGAAAATATGTGATTATAATTTTAAAATTTTAACAATTAAGAAATTAAATTGAAATTATAATTACTACGATTAGAATTTAATAAGCATTAGGAGAGGGGGGGGGGGGGTCAAAATGGGGTAGGGGTGGCAAAATGGGGTACCCCAAAAATTTGGTAAAAATTTTGATATTTTCAAATTTGATAGTATTGAAAACAAAACATTATTTTTTATTGTTAACAGCATTTTATTTGATAATAAAACACAATTTAGCTAAATCAACCATTATTAGAGGTGGGGGGCAAAATGGGGTACCCCAAAAATTTGATAAAAATTTTTATATTTTTAAATTTGATAATATTGAAAACCAAGTATTTCTTTTCATTGCTAACAGCATTTTATTAAATAATAAAACACAATTTAGCGAAAGCAACAATTATTAATCAAATAACCACTGAAAATCGCACGTTAAAATTAAGAAACAACTATAAATTACAAACAATAAACTTATTAATATTAATTTACTGAAACTTTTCACAGGTAATCACCAATAAACTCCACATATATTTTAATTTTTCTAATTTGACATTTCATATTAAGCAGTATTTTCTTCGCCAAAAAACTTTTTCTTATATAATGAAACACATTAGAATGAAAATCACAATTAATCACTTGAAATAACATTTTAACACTAATATTTAACTATGAATCACTAACGAAAAACTATAATAACATTAAATTGATTAACAGTTTATTTTTAAAACTTTTACAGTTAATCATAAATTAATCTTTCATCTTTGTTTAATATATTTTAATTTCTTCAAACTTAACAACACTTGATATTAAACAATATTTTCTTTGTCTTAAACATTTTCTTCAAGTAATGAAACGCATTCGAATAAAATTTACAAATAGTCACATGAAACAACATTTTAACTCTGATAATTAACTATGAATCACAAACGAAAAATTCATTAACATTTAATCACCAAAACTGTAACAATTAATCACATATTCATCCTATATCTTTGATTAATGTATTTCAATTATTTTAACTTTCATAAAATTAAATATTCAATAGCTTTTTCTTTGCTAAGAACATATTCTTTGGTCATGAAACGTATTTGAATAAAAATCAATTACTTGAAATTATACTTTAACACTAATTATAAACTATGAACCAGTTATAAAAAATAGTAACTAGGAATAAATTTCTCAAACTCTTAACAATAATCACAAATAAATTCAATGTCTTCGTCTGTGATACCCGCACATAAATCATGGGCCCACTTCTTACAACCCTGACATTGTATCCATGATTCAGTCGACTCACTATACTTTTGTTGACAATATATACATGAAGTATCATCAGGATCTTTTGCTGCTTTGCGGGGTCGGCCTCTTCCTTTACCAACCGATTTTTTTGATGACTGTTGCTGCCGTTGAGATAATTCATTTCGGTACTCAATGTCCGTTAAAATGGCGGTTTTACCACGAGCTCGCTTCTTTCGAGGCACCACATCCTTGTTCTCTGTAGATACTGCTCCAGGTACAATACTTTCAGGCAAAACCGTGAAATTAACTGAATCACGCTTTCTTCTACTTATAAATTTATTTGAAGCTACAAAGTAAATATTTGAATTAAAAATCAATTTAAAGATGAAAATTTATACTCAAAGATTAAATATACTTGGTGCAGGTGGGGCTTTAGTTATTTCCTCTTCGTCTTCAAAACTTGGATATGGAACACATGGCCTGAAAAAACCTCTGTTGCGAGAATTTGTCGGGGGTGCAGATGTAGAACAATGAGCAACTGGTTCTGGAGTCATTATATTATCACATTGGATAGAGTTAATACTGCGTTGTGCTGTTGGATAATTTTCAGTTGACGTGTAGACAGTCTCATCATCATCTGATTCAACTGATATTAAACTTAGACTTTTACCAATTTGATCAAGTGCTTGGCTATTTGAAGATTCATTAGATTCATCTCACTTATTTTCATCATCATTAGATTCAGTGTTAACACTTGCTCGAACTTGAACAAACTCATCTTCAGTAAACGCATTACGATTAAATGGACAAATTCCGGTTTTTTTAAATCCATTAATTATTGTTTTAGCTTTCCCGGCTTGTTTTAAAGCTTCACAACAGATATCTGGTATGTCATTTGGGGTTACAACTCGTCCAGGATGAGACCGAAGCCATTTTTTAATTTCAGTGCTGTAATAATTGGAAAGTGGTTTCATTACAGCTACATCAAGAGGTTGAAGTCTATGAGTTGTATGAGGAGGAAGACAGAGAATGATTACGTGATTTTTTCTAGCGTAATCAATTACTTGAATATTTTTTGTGTGAGTTGTGTGACCATCAAGTATTAGTAAAACCGGTCGATCAGAGGTTGGTTTTACTTGAGTTACAAACCACTTGAACCATTGCAAAAAAAGATCAGTTTGAATCCAGCCAGATGGGTGGCAAACGGCCCAACTTCCAGGCAAAACATTTGATGCTATTTGATTCTTCAATCGTTGACGAGGTAATACAAACATAGGTGGTAAATAACTACCATCAGCGGAAATACAAATTTCTGCTGTGACAGTTTGGCCACGATCCGCTGAAGTCAAAATACCTACCTGTTTCTTCCCTTTTTTTGCAAAGATTTTAGGTTGGTGCTTTGGCACACAAGTAAAACCTGTTTCATCGACATCCGAAGACACGATAGTGTCTCGCGCCAAGTACACGTCCAACATATGGCGTGAGACAACGTGTCTTTATTCTCTAATCATATGTCAACATAACCTCTTTACATATTTAGCTCTATATTTTTTATTATTACTAAGACACTAACACTTTACACCATTAATAATAAGTTTCTTTTTACCAATTATACATATATTACAAAAACATGTTGGGTCTTAACAATTATTTAACTAATCGCGAGTTTAAAAATTTTTACTTGCGCCTGTTTTCGATTCTACGAGAGATTTTACAAATTTAGGGCGAATTTTATTATTTCGAAGTTGGCACTACTTAACTCTGTTATTTCTACCATCTAAATAGCTAGTATACTTCAATTTTTTCAACATTATGACGGTTTCTTGGTAATAATTTTTTTTGTAAAGTACAGATGTTATTGAGATGAGTTTTATGAACGTGGACTTGGCGCAATTTTTTTGCAGTGAAACTGTTTTTGTTCGGATTTCATATCTTTTTGTTAATTGTCATTTTTTGCTCGCCTCTACATTACGCTTGTAACTTACAGACATAGCAAGTGTGCTATGTTGTATCTAGTAAACCTGCGACCGTTGATTCTATGTACAGTGTATGTAAAAGAAATGCCAAATCTGCTGCTTTGAATGAGTGATCAAATTATCAAAAAAATTAATTAAAAAAAAATTTATAGCTATGCTTTTTACGCGCTTTTAAATTATGGCATTACACCTGAACATCATCATATCTGAAGGTACCCATATTAATAGTGTAAATTTTAGAGCTCAAATCCTGATAAAAAAATTAAAGTTTTCTTTTCTCATAGTAGCTAGTAGCATTAAAAAATTTAAAGTTACTAATCCGCGTAAACGCCTCCGTTTTAAATTGGTAGACTAAATTATCGATGAAAATAATACATTTCTTACATTTACAAAGAAAATTTTAACATTTTTGTAATAAAAAAAATTTTTTAATTTAGATTTAATACTGCGATACACGTGAATTGAATAAAAATTCCAATTATTTTAGTAATAATAATGATAATGATCAGTATTATTATTGCTATTATTGTTTACATCAATTTATTACTACCGATATCGAGTATTAATTGTAGTAATAGTAGTAATAGTAATTGTAATATATTATTACTTTCAGTATTACAATTACTATTATTTTTTATTGCTATTATAATTACCAATATTATTTATTGTTATTATAATATTATATATTGTTAGTATATGACACAATGTATCAAACACATAGTTGTGTTACGTATGTAACGGGTGGTTTAATTCCCGTACTTAAGGCCCCTGATTAAATTTAAACAATTAACAATATTTTCAACAAATGACTCTAAGTTGCTTCAGGGCGCCACCAGGATTATTGTCTCGGTTCCTGGAACCGGATACCAGAGCTGAGTTACTTAATCTACAGGGAGAGAGAGAGAGAGAAAGGTGGTCTGAAATAAATATATTTTTATTAACAACGGTACCAAATTTTATTAACAATAAAAATTAACAATTCGTACACTTGTACGTACATTCCTCAACTCACTTATACTACTCACTTAAAACTACTAGAGAATTTCGGGCTGTAACCGGCGACTCCACTTAACACTACGACTTAATACTACGATCTCTTACTTCACGCTCCCCACCGGGAAGTCGCTACTACAACTTATATCTACGTTGAGGATTTCGGGCTGGAACCGTCGCCTCACTCAATGCTAATCCTCTGCTCGGCAATTCATCAACAAGCAGAAGACGTCGCACCAAGTCCTAGTCGTCCTACTCGGCAATTCATCAACAAGTAGGGCTCGTCTTATAAAATTTTCCTAATCCCACAGTACCCTCATATGGAGCGTCTATACTGTGGTTTCTAACTACGTCGCGCTGTCCACCGGACCCTCACGCTCTAGGACTGTACGAATTGCTCCACTCGGCAATTCATCAACAAGTAGAGAACGCGTACAATCGCACACACATACCCCACACGATCTTCACACACATTACCCACGCGTCACACACACACACTGATTCTACTTTACTATTTTTATTTTCGGACTACAAAATTAACTCCAAAAATTTACAACTTTAATTTTTCTAAAATAATTCAGTCATTAGCTTGGATTAAAACTCTATGATTTATTCTCACAAATTAAACAAATTCCTTTCTTAAAATTCCGGCTTAAACCGACGCTTCTTTTTCCGCCATTTTGAACACGAGCTTGTTTCTACGCATTAACAAATTTCTTAGAATATTTTCCTTGTAAATTTTACAACTAAATTCTTCTCGGACGTAATCCACACGAATAATTAGTTTCTATAAATAATTTTACCGGGATAATGACTATAACAATTTACTGATGATTTTTACCGGACATTTGACTACAATAATTTACTGATGATTTTTACCGGACATTTTTAATATAAGACTCCCCTAGCAGAATTTGGCCATTAAATTAGATAATTAAATAAATATTTTACTCAACGTAAAAATTACGTGCCTCAAGTTTTCTGCGGGTATTTAGTCTTATCTGCGTTGAAAATTAATTCTCGATAATTTATAACATGTGGAATAACTATTTTCCGATAATTTAAGCAATGTTTAGTTAATAAACAAAATTTATCTCGGTGTAAAAAATAATTTCCAAAAAATTATCCACTGTCTTACGTCTCGAAATGCGACGCAGATTTCTCTCAGCAATTATAATGCCGGTAAATGAAATATTTCCAAGTAAAAAAATCAATAATTTTCAATAAATAATTATTATAATAAATAGAATTAATTAATTAGATGGTAATTCAATCGTAGTAAACTATAAAAATTGACTCGATATTTATTTCATGAAATTACTGCGTCACAAATTCTTAAGGAATTTGCGCGCACGAAATGGACGCCGTAACTGCGTCGTAGCTTGACCTCGGGTGTCGAGTACTGCGACGTACTAAATTTTCTGCGCGAAGACAATTGGCTTTTTTTTTTCTTGATGTTCAAAATAATAATTTAATAATTTTATTAACAAAATTGAGTTCTTAAGCCAGTCTGAATGTTAAAAAATTATTACCAGCTGAAATAATAATTTATTTCCTCGCGACTTACGAAACCCCAAGAGGTCTGGAACATTCCTCGGGTATAACAATCCCCTGGAGGAATTGTTCTCAAGCTAACAAAAATTAATTTAATAAAACAATTAATTATTATTAAATAAATTATTATAATACGATTGAATTACCATTAATGAAATGAGGAATAGATCAGTAGTTCGAGCCGGGTATAAACCCCAAGGCTCAATTAACGAAAATTTTTACCTTAACAATTTTTCGTACTGAAGAACTTCTAGGATTGGCTTGGGCTTCCTTCCTGCTGTGGTGGTTGGTGATGCCACTTGCTGAACCACTTCACTACTTCTCCCCGCTTCACGCCGAGCGATCAGCTAAATAACCTCAAGCTTCCCCTTCCCACTTAACTCTAATCGGGTATTGTCGGATCCCGAAGATCGAGAGGCCAGTGCTGCGTCGAATAATTATCACGCGCGATCGATTTTATCGATCAGGGGCAAAGTGCCCTGTTACACGTTTTTTTCGGTTAGCAGCTACCGATTTCCGATCGGTAGCCTCTACCGATTTTAATCGGTTGCCTCTACCGAAAAATCGGTAACCTCTACCGAAAAATCGGGAACCTCTACCGATTTACATTTACCGAAGAAATAGTTTTTGGGGCCTATAACTAAAGTATAAATGACATGTCATCATGATTTTTATGTGACAGCAGCATGATTTTCATGTGGTAGTACATAATTTTCATGTGGCAGGCAATCCTTTATTTATAAATTGATGTAACGTTTTCACTGTTGTCGCTTTTTGTTGCTATTGCAACCATTTTGGCAACGATTACCATCATGGGAACGGTTAGATATTATTAATTAAAATTTGTAAAAATATTGATTGATGAAATTTTCAACGATAAACATTTTGTCAGAAGCGTACTCAAATGAAAGGTCTCGATGAGAGTAACATCAGGATGAGCTTATATCTTAAGAAATGTCAATAATTAGGAAATGACGTTGTATTTTGTCCCCTGATGAAAATTTTTAACGATGTATAAGCTCGTCCTGGTGTTACACTTATCAAGATCTTTCATTTGAATACCCACACGAATTTTTTATATATTTTATATATTTTACAAATACGAAAAATACACCAGTGTGGCCAGAACGTGCTCTTTTCTTACCCCCACTTTGTAGGCCACTCTCATCTGACTACATTGAAAAGCGGTACAAAGTGGGGTAAAAAAATCGCACGATCTGGCCACACTGAAATACACAGTAAAAAATTTTTCGTCATTATGTAGTGTAAAAATTTTTGTGTAAAATTTAACATTTTAGTGTGTAGAATTTAACATTTTAGTGTGTAGGATTTAACATTTTAGGATGTTGATTTAACACAATTGTGTAAAAAAAGTCATCAACATAAATTTTTGTGTTAAATTTAACGAAAAATTTTTACAGTGTAGCATATATATATATAAAATGTATGAAAAAAGTCGTGTGCATACTCAAACGACAGGTTTCGATGAGAGTAACATCACGATGAGTTTATATTTAAAAAAATTAGATAAACGGTTCACCCTAAAGGCCATCCCTGCAACTTCCCGTAATTCCATACCTAGGCGCTTAAAATTGTACTTATGACATTTTTGAGATTTTTGAGCTCAAAATATAATTTATGTGATATTTTTAGCTCACTGAGTTCGAAGAGATAATATTTCGATGCATTTGAGCTCTCCCAGCTCAAAAGTCTGATAGAAGTTTCATAAAACACTATTTTTGGAATTTTCAAATCGCAATAACTTTTGAATGGATCAACCGATTTTCACGCGGTTGGCGACATTTGCCGCAGTTTTATCATTCTCATAAGTTATTTTCAGGTTTTAATTGATCGAACCGAAAATTTCAGAGTAACCCCGAAAAAACACTTTTTTCGGTTTTATTTTGTTCACGATAACTCACGAAACGAATCAACCGATTTTGACCAGACTGGCGGCGATCGACGCGGTTTTTTGATGTTAAGAGCTGATTAGTTTTTGGAATTGATCGGTAAAGCCGTTTAAAAGTTATTAAAAAAAAAACCACTTCAAAAAATTTTTTTTTGTAGTTTTTTTGCAATTTCTCAAAATCTACTGGTCCGAATCGGTTCAAATTTTCAGGAAATCTAAGTTTGGTCAAGCCCTTTCGAATGACGCCAACCGCAATCAAATCGGTCAAGCCGTTTAAAAGTTATAAGCGGTTCACATACTTTCGGCCACACACACACACACACACACACACACACACACACACACATACAGACACCGTGACAACCTCGCGGGGATAGTCAGGGAAGCTTCCTGTGACCTTCAAACGTCGAGATCTGATGAAAACTCGATTTTTGCAAAACGGGGTGAAAACAATAACTTCCCGATTTTTGAAAATCTTCGATTTTCTTAGTGGGAAGTTAAAAATAAAAAATGGAGTCGGTTAGTACAGTTTGTCGATAGTTATCGTTTACTGTAAAGCAAATAATTTATTGACGGTACTGGCTTACTATATATCTATAATTATTAAATTTTTTCTTAATAAATTAAATACAACTTACGCTAGAAGTAATTACAGAAATTATCTACGTGTTTATATGACCGTTTTTCTATTTTTGCAGGTTGAAAACTGTTATCACGATTTTTTTTTGTTAGAAATTTCTAGTAAAATTTCGAGAGTAAAACACAATTGTTGGTTAATCACTAGTCACGTGCAATTAATAAGTAATTATAGCAAATAGTTTTTGTATAGTCTGAACATTTTTTTGCAGGTATTATATGGAAATCTGAAATTTGTCCGGGAAACTCAAAAAAATAGCTTTCTAAAACTTAAAAATATCAAAATCTGATCGACTTTTCTTATTTAAAATTCAAAGAATGTTGAAGATAATCAATTCCAGTCACACACTAATTGATTTGCACAATGATAAGCAATGATAAGCATATATAAGGGTGTAAAGTTCAGGGTCAGCATATCTAATGACAAGGGTGGAAATGAATATCCGTTTGGTTTTGACGTACGCTTTTCCTCTTGCTGAAGGCTACAAGGCAGAAGAGGCTGAGTGGTTGTCTACAAACTTTGATTACATCTGCTGTAGTGTGTTGATACCATCCTCATTCCTTCTCATTTTGCAGCACTTACTATTACCTACCATCAACTATTTGTAGCTGGTACATAATGGATACAATACACGTGTAGTATCTCATTCCGCTTGATGCCATCCGGCATTAGTTTCTTGATGATTATATGACAATAACTTGCATACGTTGTATGACAGATGAATCTTCTCAGTATATTGAATTCTTGGGAAGTAAATTTGCTGTCATAATTCAATCAAGCTTTGAGATTAAAAATTTCTTATTTTTAACAAATGAAAAAAACACATTTTATATTTTCTTTACACTTCAAGAGTTGTAAAGACAACGCCTACACATGTCTGCTAGACTCTTGGTGTCTTGACTTACTGTATTGATTTTAAAGTATATTTTAACATCAATAAAAATTTCAGTATAGTTAATTATAATTTACTCCATCATTAACTAAAGATAATGGCAATTAATAACGTAACAATTGATGGAGTATTTGAAAAACTATCGAGTCATCATGGTACAGTAAACTTCCAAGAAGCAACACCAGAGTTATTTTAATTGAGCATAGCCGCGAAGCGCCGCCGACGCGAAAAAGCCATGGCGTCGTTCTCGGAAGCACAAATCCGTCGAGTTTCTTTCTGTTTCTCTTGTTCTTTCTGTCTTCTGCTCTTGTAAGTAAGTGCGAACGATAAAATATCGTCTGTACGTTAAAGCTTAGCTTCGTAACACTCGACGCTCCTTGTACAAATACAAATATCCATAGATCCAAGTATAATTTTATTTATGGGATGGAAATAGCTTTTTTCATGCATAAATTTACTTTACCCAAATAAAGTTCAGGCACATTTATTAATAATTCATAATTCATAATTCATAATACACATTTTAATTCAATCGACTTTGATATAATTTATTCTTGCAAAACTGTATCGACATTACATATTGCAGAATTACCCGTTCTGAGATTACATTAGCACATCAACAAGAACACGAAACGTGCTCTGAATTAGTAACAATATTACTTTTAAAAATATTTTTATAAATAACTCTTTGAAAATAATTAATAACAAAGTGAATTCAGTTTCTTTTTCCACTAATTTTAGTTTTTTTTACCTCCAGATTTTTTTTTTGAAACAAAACTAATTTCTACCTACTACCAAAAGCTCTTTTTTTAGAATTAAATAATATTTGCCTATTTATGATAATGCTTAATGGTATTGGTTTTTAATTGTCTCTTATCAACTACCCATACATAGAAAAATTTTTTTGTCAAAGAACGATTTTAGTTGATTGAAATAAAATTTTCTCTTTTTCCATTCTGATTAAAAAAACAAATTAAGAAGTATTAGAAAGAACGAAATTTGAATTTTTTTTTTATTATGAAAAATTAACATTGTTAATTCTTTTGAAATTATTTTTTTAACCAGGGACATTAAGAGCAACTTTAAGTCTTAATAATTTTCTTGGTTGGAGTAAAATTTTTTTCTTGTGTACAGATCTTGCAAATTGAAGGTTTAGTACACTGAAAGAAAAAATTTATTTTGAAAAAAAATGGGTATTAATGTGACAAGAAATTAATTTGTTGAAAATTTTCAACAATTTTATTTCTTAGCTGAAGAAATAAAAATTTTTCATAAAGTAACATTTTTGTTGAAAAAAAATGTACTAAATTTGGTAAAAAACAATTTTGGATCAAAATTCGCAAGTTGTCTATCTAAAATTGTTTATTTTTCAAATGAAAAAACATTTTTTTCAACAAGAAAGGCATTGTGAGAAAACTTTTGATGTCTTTAGCGAAGAAATAAAATTGTTGTAAAATTTTCAATAAATTATGTTCTTATTACAACATTGCTCATTTTTTTCAAAATAAATTTTTCCTCTTAATGTACAAATTAATTCCCACTGATCTAGTGACATTCTTGATCGTCAGGATAATATAAAAAGGACTTATCTTCACATTGACATGTTAATTCGATACATTTCGCGTTTTCTATATGCATACATTCTTCATCATATAGACATGGATCTCCAAAATTAACTGTAAAATAAAAAATAATATATTAATCAAAGTTATCTAACTTGTTTAGAGTAATAATTTTCTAGAATACATAAAAAAAATGATTTTTTCATAAAAATAAAATTTTTTTAAGATCTAAAAAAATAAAATAAATAATATTCAAATTACTTTCACTCAGGCACATCCACGTTTTATTATAACTTCCTGAAAGTGTAGAAAACGCTGGATTATATTTGCTTAGTCCTGCTAATCTACATTTGTACCCGGGGAAACAACAAGGTACATCAGGACACTGAGAAAAAAAAAACCCATTAATTATAAATAAAAAGACTCTTAATAATAAAAAAAATCTTTTCTTTTATTTGATCAAATACTCACATCAACTCCAGTGTAAGTACATTCATTATCATCAACTGATGGTGGTGGCAGTTCTTGTCCTTTGGCATAAAAAACAGCTCCAATGAAAATGGAAAAAATAATTAGATTTTTCATTTTCTTCGTGAAGAATATTTCGTATCTGTAAATGTTAAAAAAAATATTAGATATTGAAAAAAACTGAAATTATTTTGGGCTATAAATAGTTAATTAATGAAGTTTTGATTGTTTAATGTATAACCTAACTTGTATTACTTCAAAAACTTGAAATTAACCCAACTTATTTTTTTTATAAAATAATTTTGTTAAATTAGTCGTTTTTTAATGAAGATATTTTCATTAAATAAATAGTATAAAAAATAATATTAAGAATAATTTAAAGTTTCTTTTATAATTTTTCAATTACTCAAAATTAAAGATGGAAGTAAGAAAAAACGGATAGATTCTTAAGATTACTTGAAATGCAATTATTTAAATTAGAAAAATTATAATTATGGGTTAAACCATTTGATAAGCATTTATTTACATGTAATTTTTTTTTAATTAACTAGAAGCGAAATAAAAAAAAATTATGTTTCATGTAAACTTAAGAATTCTGCAATATGAGATCAAATATGTTCATCTAATATTTCTGAGATTGAAGAATATTCATTGAAACTACTTGAAATTTTTTACACAAAAATTTATTTTTATCGACATGATAAATTAATTTAATGGAAAAAAAAAAAACTTTAAACTTACCACGTAATAACTTTCATGTCAACTCTGTAATGTCTTATTAAATGACTTATCTTCGATAACTATAATATGGTTTTAATGTCTATAATAATAATTCTTACTGCGTCAAATTAATTTTTCATTAATGACCTCGTTAAAATACTAAATACAATTTTTTATTTTAGAAAAATAAAATACACTTAAGTAAATATAAAATTAAAATTAATTTTATTAAGTGATTGGAATAATATAAAAAAATAAAAAATTTATAAAATACAATCCAGTATTCATTTTAAATAAATAACTATAAATACATTAACAAATATTAATCTTATAAATTATAGCGCTAAGTTTACTTAAAAAAATTTCACAAATCACATTTGAAAAGTATAACTAATAATAATAACAAAATAGTTGTACAACTTCACAAAAAGTCAATTAAATTTTAAACGTTTTTCGTTCACTAATTTTAGATTCTGCAAAATCACTGGAATCTTTATCATTTTTTAAACTTTTTAATGAGTTTAACTTAGGAAGGATAAAATGTTCTTGGTTTTCAGATATTATCTGAGTGGGCTGAATTATTGTATCAGGGGTAGAGGCTAGTACTTGAATGTTGTTCTGGGTTTGACTTCCTATTTGAACTTCCAATTCTGCCTGCAACTGGAGTGTTGCGCTGTTAGGAGTGACAGTTGGTGCTGTTTCTTCATTTTCAGGATTTTCAGGATTTAGCTGGCTGTTTTGATTATTTGTAGGGCAGTTTCTTGCCAAATGTCCATCTTCTTTGCACAAAAAGCATTTGAACGAATCACAGGTAGGATAGATCCAGTCGTTGATGTCCTCATAATTGATTTGAAGCTTGTCGGGGAGTTTTTTCTCATCAGTCGGAGATACATAAACCTGTCTTCTAAAACTTAAGATGTGAGTATACTTGGGGTTGGCAATACCTGTTCGTAAATAGGTTATTGGAGATTGAGGCTCAATTCCAATGTTCTTAAGTTCTTGTTCAATAATGTAATGAAGAATAGTTGGGCATACGTTTGAGAGTACGATTCTCTTGTTTTTGACGATAAGAGATCTAATTGGCAATTGTTGGTTGTTTATAGTTAGTTTGCTTATTTCCACTAGTTCCTCTGCTAATTGATTGGACTCTAGATAAATACAAACGCGGTTCTGTGAAATTTTAGAAATGAAACGAATGGCTGTAGGTTTAACGATAGTTGATAACGCGTCTAAGTACGCCTCAATATTTACATTGTCTAGAGATTCGACGATTATTGCTTGCTCTCTTTTTGGGAAACTGTCTTTCGTTGTTATGTTGGCATAATTAAGATTTCTTTAACTTGAGGGTCTTTGGGACTGTTGGGTCTGTTGTGAGCTCGTTGGTTTGTTGTTGTTGACGTTGAGGTTAGGATTCTTTATGGTTACTTTTTGGAGTATCTCTCGGGCGAGGACTCGTTGGATTTATTATTAACCTTTTATCTCCTCACTCACTGTTTTGTTTTGAACACAATAATTAAATAATTGGATTGTATTAAACGATTAATAACACGTGATACGTTTGTAAACACTTAGAACATATGATTGCTACAAGCGCCCTCGTGAAACTCTTTTTTTTTTTAATTTAATCTTTTTAATTTAATTTCTTAATTTAATTTTTTTTATTCAATTTTTTTTAAATTTTGTTTTTAATTCATTTTTTTAATAATTTTTTATTTTTTATATTAATTTAATGTCTTGATTAATTTTTTTAATTTCATTCATTTTTTAATTTAATCTTTTAATTTATTTTTTTTAATTATTTTTAATAATTTTTTTATTTTTTAGAAATTTTTTTTAATTTAATTTAATTTTTTTTTTGTTTCAGTATTACTTTAAACCATCAATTTACGTATGCAGCTTACAGTATTATCTATCGACAAATTTGGATAGATAATACTGGAATCCGTGATGCTGTAGTCAACTCCCTGAATCGCCAGATCGTGACATTTTCGAGATCTGGCGTTTCAGTTGATGATCAAGTTTTTACCGTTCGGGATGTCGATTGTCTCTTGAGGGTTGATAGTACCAATTTCTATTGGTATATACTTTCGTATACCAGGAGACGGAGACTTGCCAGACCCCCAACGGTACATCATGAATGGTCTGGACCTCCAGAGACTTGGTCAACATGATGGTGATGGAGATGATGCTGATGATCAAGATCATGATGGTGATGAAGATGATGCTGATGATGAAGATGATGATGGTGAAGATTATGATGATGAAGATGATGGTGATGAAGATGATGCTGATGATGAAGATGATGATGGTGAAGATTATGATGATGAAGATGATGGTGAAGATAATGAAGATGATGAAGCTGATGATGTGGCCAATGGTGAAGCTGATGATAAGGCTGATAAACTTATGAGTGATGATAGTGGTGTAAGCAGTGATCTCAGTACGGTTATTCTATCTCCACCACCATCACCACCATCATCACTCGTGAGCGCTTATAACAACCTCCCAGAATCCTTCAAAGAAGATTTTGGTAATCATGAGGATTCCATCATGGATTCTCTTGACCAGTCATCCCAAGCAGTTATTCGCACATTCGCCACTAACATTGAGTCATTCATTCACACATTCAGCAATGTTTATGAGCCAATCATACAAGAATTCATCCATCAACAACAACAACAACAACAGATGGAAGAACATATGGAACAACAATACATGGAACAACAATACATGGAACAACAACACACGGAAACAATCACTCTCGACATTCAAATGAACAATTCATTGTCACATGAAGATCTTATTGATGATCTTCCTATGACGATGGATTGTTCATTTGATGATCTTCCTGAAGAATTCAACATTTTTTATAATCTATATTCGTTTATGTAGGTTATAAAAAATGTTGAATGATTAAAATTTCAATTATTCATTTTCTTTTATTCTAAAAAATTTTTAATTTTAAAATGACAATCAGTCTAGTTTTTAATTGTTATTACAAATTTTAATCTTTCATAAAAACGACAATCAGTCAAAATTCCAAAGACAATCAGTCGCGTTTTTAGATTGTTAAACAACACCAAAGCATCAAACCAAATCAAACAAAAAATTAACCTCTATCAATTAACTTGCTAGTCATATAGTTAATAGAAAGTACAAAATATCAAACATGTTAATTGAAAGAGGTTAGTTTTTATTAATTAAAAAAACGCAAACAAAAGAGAATAAACTAACTTTTTTATTTGTTATTCATTGTTTATTTTATATTTATTTTTTTAGATAAAGTAATTTGTAATGTTAGTTTATTCTTTTTTGTTTGCGTTTTTTATCAAAACTTAAGAACAATAATAATAATAATAATAATAATAATAATAATAATAATAATAAT
>CAJNRD030001119.1:13111047-13129528 GCA_905319865.3 Cotesia congregata | reverse complement strand
AAATATATAAAAATTGATGTGGGTACTCAAATGAAAGCACTTGATAAGTGTAACATAAAGATGAGCTTATATCTTTAAAATTGTCAATATTTACGAAAATACAGTGTAATTTAACGAAAAATTAATTATTTAATTTACGGCAGATGTTGGTGTATTGAAAATAATCCGAACAGCAATGTCATACCAATTTTTCGACAGTGCAATTTATATATTCGTATGCATAAGCGTAAGCGGGACGACCTTTTTGTTAGCGGACATAGAGCGCTACGAATTGCCAATTCGTGGAGTGTTTCTAGTTAATGCAACAGTTTCGCCAAATTACCAGGTGATCTTTGCAATTGAAACCTACGCGATAATAATAAATTGCTGGTGGGTCTACAGCTTCGACACAGTCCTGTTAGGTCTTGTAAGGTGGATAACAATCGACCTGAAGATACTCCAGCTGAATTACCGGCAGTGTCAATTTTTCTACGAGCCACGCGGTACCTTAATGGTCACCCAAGAAGGATTCAACGCTGTTAAAAACTACAGCTTCAATGAAGAGCTGAAAAACGAGGACGAGATCTACAACTTCGTTCCCTTTGATGAGAAACAGGTTAATGTCAAAGTGGATTCCTTCTTAAAGAGATTCACTAGTTGTCTTAGCCACCAGCAGCAGGTTCTTAAAAATATCAAAGATGTCAACAATCTGTTCAGCTTGGTACTTGCTATCCAGACAATCTCCAATTGCACCCTCACTTGCATGGGCCTATTTGGATTGGTTTCAGTAAGGACCAATTATATTAGTATCACCAATTATTAAGGTTAATTGATTTTTTTGTCCTACTAGAGCATCAAGAAGCACAACAACCCGGCTAACGATATTGTTATGCTTCAAATTGGATTTTTGAACCTTCTTTACTGGTGTTTCTTCGGTCACATGCTGATAATCCAGGTAAGTCCACTGATAGAAGGATTTATTTAACAAATATTTATTAAAAGTTGATAAATTATTTATTAAATACAATTTATTAAATGAAAATAAATGTTTATTAACAGTTAACAAAAAAAAAAATAAATAAATAAAATTACACTTCCCGGGATTCGAACCCGGGACTTTAATTTGGAAATTTCGGACATCTGTAATATTAAAAAATTTTTAAATAAATAATATTTTTATTTTTTTTAATGTCTTCTACAGTGATAGAAGGATTTGGTTATATTTAATAAGCTTTATTAACTGTTAATAAATAATTTTTTAATATTATTTTGTTTTTAAAAAGTGTCTTTAATCATCATTGGGATTCTTTTAGCACGACTGCTTGATAGACAGTATCTACGAGTGCGGGTGGGAGGAATATGTCTACAACAAAGACTTTATACAGGTAATGATAATCACCATTATACACGGAATGAGACCGATGGTGATAAAAGCTGGACATTTCTTTGATCTGTCAATGAATACCTATCTGGCGGTGAGTTTTTAATTTTTTTTAAACAGATTTTATTGGATAATTTTTATGGTCGTTTTGTTACAGGTTCTCAACAAATCATACTCGTTTTTTGCAATTCTAAACACTGTCACTACTGAAGAAGATTTTCAATAATTTAATTTTGTTCGCAAGTTAAGTATAGTTATCTATTTTAGTTCATCCTAGGTGGTTCTTTAATAATAGTCAATAAAAATTAATAGTTTATTTGAAATTTTTGATTTATAAAGTTGGTTTGAAATTTTATGAATATTTTTACTAGGGGAGCGTGGTTACGGTTGCTAATGGGCGTCACTATGGTTACCAGGTTGCTAAGGAGCGTTACTAAAATTAACAGGGTTGTTAAGGGGCGTTGCTAGACGTAAAATGTCACAATAGGAGGGAGAATGACGTGATATATAAAGACAATTGTTACGAGGGAGGGGGCGTGGTTATGGTTGCTAAGGTGTGTTACTAAAATTACCAAGTCACTAAGGGGCGTTACTGGATGAAGAATATTGAAAAGAAGGAGGGATTGACAGCATGCTTTAAACAATTTTTATTAGGGGCGTGGTGATAGTTGCTAAGGGGGGTGTTACTAAAATTGTCTGAGTTACTAAGGGGCGTCACTATAATTACTAGGTTGCTAAGGGGCATTACTAAATAAATATTGTGAAAAACGAGGGAAATTGACATTATAAGTCAAACAATTGTTACTAGGGGCATGGTTAAGGTTGCTAAGGAGGGCGTTACTATGATTATCAGGTTACTAAGGGGCGTTACTAAGATTACCATGGTTCTTCAAATTAATTCTTTAAATTAATTCTTCAAATTAACTCTTTGAAGTAATTCTTCAAATTAATTCTTTGAGTTCATTCTTGGAATTAACTCTTCAAATTAATTCTTTGAATTAACTCTTTGAAGTAATTCTTCAAATTAATTCTTTGAATCAACTCTTTGAAGTAATTCTTCAAATTAATTCTTTGAAGTAATTCTTCAAATAAATTCTTTGAATTAACTCTTTGAAGTAATTCTTCAAATTAATTCTTTGAATTAATTCGTCAAATTAATTCTTCGAATTAATTCTTTGAATAAATTCTTTAAATTAATTCTTCAAATTAATTCTTTGAAATAATTCCTCAGATTAAATCTTCGAATTAATTCTTTGAATAAATTCTTGGAATTAATTCTTCAAATTAATTCTTTGAATTAACTCTTTGAAGTAATTCTTCAAATTAATTCTTTGAGTTAATTCTTGGAATTAATTCGTTGAATTAACTCTTTGAAGTAATTCTTCAAATTAATTCTTTGAATTAATTCTTCAAATTCATTCTTTGAATTAATTCTTGAAATTAATTCTTTGTACTAACTCTTTGAAGTAATTCTTCAAATTAATTCTTTGAATTAACTCTTTGAATTAATTCTTTGAATTAACTCTTTGAATTAATTCTTTGAATTAACTCTTCGAATTAATTATTTGAATTAACTCTTTGAATTAATTCTTTGAATTAACTCTTCAAATTGATTCTTTGAATTAATTCCTTAGATGAAATCTTCAAATTAATTCTTGGAATTAATTCTTCAAATCAATTCTTTGAATTAATTCGTCAAATTAATTCTTTGATTCAAAAACATTGAGGATTCAAAAACATTGTTTAACTTCTTGACGATAAAAATATTGAATTAATTCGACCACCTTCAGTTAATTCTAGAGGAAAATTATCACAATCTGACGTGTTACAAGGCAAACGAATCGCTGCTCTACGTATTCATATAGAACGTGTTATTGGAAGAATAAGAGAGTTTGATTTTCTAAAACCTCATGCGGTTGTTAATCATAATATGTTACCTTTAACAGATAATATTGTTGCCATTGCTGCAGCACTTGTAAATTTACAAGCGCCTATAATTTCTACTTAAGTTTAAGAGTATTTGTATTATAAAATAAATTACTAAATGTCTATTCTATTTAAGCTTATATATTTATTATTTATTGTAAAAATTTGAGAATTTATTTGTTGATTTTTGGCAAATTCGACAACTTCTTGTAAAAATGTACTATTATCCGGAAAATTTTCAACAGGAGTAGTAGAGGTTTTTTTGTCAGTTTTTCTGCTTCAATATATTTTATAACTGTACCAATGCCTGATAATCGAGATTTTTTCCAATAGCAAGCGACTTCTGTTGGTGTCGGATCTTCACTTCTACGATGGGTCCACATAAGTAATGCTAATGCATGTTTGCAACCACCTGTAGACACAATATAAAAGATTATTATTGCTTACAACATCAAAAAACTTAAATTTAATAGGAGTATAAATTACCTGCTGAAGCTGCACAGTCATGGCATTGAACATCCTGAATTTTTTTTGACTTTTCATTAATAGTTAAAGTAACTGAATAAGCTTTACTCCGAACTCGGTGTTCTGGACATACCCGTCCTTTCACAATACAAATATTATTTTTACGACTTAGTTGAACATAACCTATAGCTTTGTCGCCGTAACTCTCACGCGATACTCTGCAATTTATGAAATAAATAATTATATTTAAAGTAATGGAGAATAAATAATTAAATATTTTCATTTATTATATTATTTTTTAACAAACTTACCTTGATGCCTTGGCACCTCGAACTTCAGCAGAATTAAACCGAACGTCATTTTTTAAAAAATCGGTGATCATAAATATATCAACATCAGGAATATTATCAGACTTTGTCTTAATAAATCCTTTATCACACATAGCTAATCGAAACCAACTAACAACTCGTATTTTAGCAATAAATTTTCAATATTATTGTCTAGACACGTGTAATAGCCGTAAACGCTGTACTGTTATTAAATAGCTATAACATTATGACGTCACAACTATGGTGACCAATCATGGCGCGTTTATAGTCACGTGATTTTTATTTAAATTTCATCAATTTTTAATTGTTTATAATTAACTGAAAAAAATTTTTTTTGAAGTTTTTTGCATTAAATATCAATATTATTAATAATAAAGTTTTAAAATACATAAAAAAAATCAATAATTTTTTTTTTTTTCAAAAACCCAATTGAATGTCTGGATAATTTTAATGAATTATTTGGGCTGATACTTTTTGCTCAAATTGCCTCTGACTGTCTTTTAACTTGCATTGGACTCTTCCAATTTGCCTTGGTAATTTTTAATCAGCTGATAGAAAATTTTTTTTTTTTTAACTATTAATAATTTAATAAATATCTATTTTTTATCTCTAGATAAATAAATTAAAAAATTACCTAGTATCTTGTGAAATATTGATACTTTTTTAAAGATATAAGCTCATTTTGATGTTATACTCATTGAGACCTTTCATTTGAGTACCCACATCAATTTTTCATATATTTTATTTATTTATATATATTATATATATGTATATATGAAAAATATATCAAAAATGCGAGTTTTATCCCTCCGAGTTTTGATTATTTTTAAGGTTACTGTTTCAGACAATTAAACGCAAGAGAAAAAATAACGTCTTCCGTGACATGGTGATGCTTGGGTCAGGGCTTATCCACTTGGGCTACTGGTCTGTTTACGGTTATCTGCTGATCAATGAGGTAACAATCCTCCTGTGTGTCCTGATGATACGCTGATGAGCTTGCTATCACCTGATTTGAAATTTTGGTATTTTAGCATGAAAGACTCTCTAAAACTGTCTATGCTTGCGGGTGGGAGAACTATAATGGCCGCAAAATAAAGCCAGTTGTTGTATTTGGGCTTTATCAAACACTTACTCCCATGGTAATGAAAGCTGGGTACTTTTTTGTTTTTGGAATGGAAACTTATCTGTCGGTAAGTTATCTATTTTTTTTATTTTTTTTTCTCTCTCTTAATTACCCTCCTAGTGTATATAAAGAGTAGCGTTAATAAATTAATTATTATTATTTATTTTCAGGTGATCCAAAAAGCTTACTCTTACTTTGCAATTCTCAATACCATGATGACAGATTAGAATTTTATTGTACACCTTTAAGTTACTACTCATTAATATTTATTTATAAATTATCGTCTGTTAATTTTACACCTCTATTATATTAATTTATATAATATACTAATATGATTAACCCGGCAAAAAAAATTCTTACGATAATTTACAATAAAATTATTATCGTAATGCTGGACTATACTTGTACTTGAACACATCTTGTATAATTAGCTCTATAGTATTGGTCTTTTTAAGTCTGTTGGTAGTCTTATTTGCTGAAAATTTACAATAGTAGATCATTAAAATTATTATAATTACAAGCATAGTCCACCGTTACTAATTGTGGAAAATAAAAAGGCTTCTTACTAAATTCGCTGTATCTCGGTAAATATCCAAGCTAGCGAAAAGTAACTTAGTAGTTTTTTGTAGGTCTTGAGTAGAGCTACAAAAAAGTCTTTGGAAGTTTTTTGATAGGACCTATAGTTTAGCCTACTAAGGCGTCCCATTAAAAGGACTCATCAACCAGAGGATTCTATTTTGTTTAGTAATTACGATAGTTAAATAATTTCTTTAAATATTAAAAAAATTGCACGTAGAAAAACACCTAAAGGCTTAACAAAAAAAAATAATCAACATTTTGTTTCTAAATTTTATTATTATATCAATTTATTAATCAACGTAACAATTGTACTATAAAATTATTTATTTATCATCTTCATAAGCTTGAATCTGAAATAAAAAAACCATAGCAATAATTATGATTAAATAATCTTAAATAAATACCCATAAAAATAACTTACTTGATTATCAATGGCGTCAAATTGCCATTTCCAAGTGTGATTGTACAAAAATTGCCTGTGATCATACCGATTGTCATCAGGTGAGTAGCATTCAATGTGGCAAGATAGCGTGAGGATTGTCATTTTGTGACGATTTATCGCGTAGCAGCGATAAAAGTGTTTGACCTTTAAATTAAAACAACCTAGCTGTAAAATCTTGACCTATAAAACCAGGATAAGCTTATGCTTACCTTATCAGCGACTTTCCTGGTGGAGCAATGGCTCGAAAGAGGCACCAGCTTCCAAAACATAGAGAAAGGTCCAGCACACTGGACCTTCCTGAGTCTTCCATAAGTCGAAAGTTCCTGATAAGTCATCCCCATATCAACCTCATCCAGCTGAGCCAATTGTCCATCGACCAGCGGTTCTAATTCCGCGGTAGCCGGAGCTTGGATGATCTTCCCCAATGACGGAAGATTGAATTTGTAGCCAAAGAATGTGATGAACTTCTTGAGATCGTGCTTGGAGATCCCGCCAATTGGGTTTATATCAGCGCTGCTGCAGTCGTACTTGGTGAAGTATCAACGAAGAGACTCATCAACGTTGCTGGAGCCAAGAACTAGGAGTCCTCCAGGTCTTCCACGGACCCAGAGCATCAGCTGAGCCAGCAGATAAGAGATCACCATTCTCAACCTCGCTTGGACGTTTTGCAAAGCGAGGTTTTCTCTGGGCGAACCACCGTGGGTACGGAATCTGGGTGTTAGGTTCGAGACCTACTGGAAGATTCCAAGGACTGCTGATACTGCGGTGTCGATGATGATGCTGTGGTGGTAGGACCCGATTTCGGATGCTAATTCGCTCGCTCGGGCTTTGGTCTCGGAACTGGAATTCTCCGTTGCCATGTAGCAGGTCACTAGCAAGGTGTTGCATAGTTGCTTTGGGTCCTTGGGGACGTAGGTGAAGTCTCCGACGATTTTTTGGACGTCTGCTAGGACCTGGTTGTCTGGAAACGTTGCAGGTCAAGGAATCAGCAAGCTGATTAATCAGGTAGGATAATCAGGCTAATAAATCAGCCAGGATAATCAGGCTGATTAATTAGCACAACTTACCTCCATCCTTGACAGCATCAACGATCATGTTGCACATAGAGAAAATCAAACATGCAGTTGATGACGAATCAACTCCTCCACTTAGCGGCAAGAAAAAGCCACCCTGACAAGAACGCCTGAGGTAGTCCCACATCCAGCAAGCAGGTGCCATAGAAATCTCCTCTTCAGGAGTATGAAACTCTCCTACTTCCTTCCTATCCAAGTTTTTAGCATCCATCATATCATTGGTAAGCTTAAAGGGCCCGTTGTCGCACACCGAAAACTCAACCTTGACCCTTGGATATGGATTGCTCCTAGCAGCAGAGTGAGTTCTAGATCTGATATTGTTCCGGTAGGTCCTGGAAGAATATCATTGTAATACTATTAACCAGAATATTATCAACCTACTAACCTGACATCCTCCAGATCAATTGTAGCAACAGTGACCTCGTCCTCCGCCAATGAAAACTGCTTTCCTGCTGTGACAATCTCATCGTTCAAAGAAACTGAGCTGGACCCGTTGAAGAACATCCTTCCACCATCGCAGCCACGCAAATTGCTGTACATATAAACACCTCCTGCTTTGGCAGTGGCAGACTTAACGCGATCTGTGATCATGTGGGCCTTGCGAATTACAAAGACACTTCCACTTGAATTGGAGATTATCTTAACTCCGTCCAACGACATGTTGATGTGGTTAGAAGCTGGGTGCTACAATTCCTCGCAAATTTCAAACCCGATGCAAGTGTCTCTGGTTGAGATAACAGCGTCGCCAATTGGAACCACAGTTTGTCCTGTCACCTAGGTGATGATCCTCGGTAGGAAGAAATCTTCAACAGTTCATTCCTAAAAATCATCAACCAGCTCAGATTCATTCTAGAAGACTCACCTAGGATTTTAGAACATACCTTGGTCCAGGGAGAGAACCACCTGCTTTCCCGGTACATGATAGTGTCACACATCTGCATCTTGGGACGGATTAGCAGAATTCTAGAATTTAGGAAGGCGACGCGGCAATTGTAAGTGACGTTCTTGTGCATCACTGGCATTCCAACGTCAATAATCATGTCCTGGCAGACATTGGAGGCTAGGAGAGTAGCTAAAACCTGCCAGCTGTGCAACCTGGTGTCGCTTTCGAAGAAGTGGTCTTCACAATTGTACCCCCTGGAATCATCAAGTAGGTTAGTTTAAATTGTCAATCTACTATTAAGATTCCTACTTACGATGTTTCTAATTCAGGCCCGCTGCGGAATTTTGCACCAGCTGCCTTAGCCTGGCTGATGCTTTCCAGGGTCCTCCTGAGGTTCCCGTCAAAGTCCATCGCCCATTGGTTCAGGGTGCTCACCGCCACAGTCACAATTCGCCCCATCTGGAACCAACAAAAGACTGACAAAGGACTCTAAAAGAAGTTGCTAGGGAGCGGGAGTGGGAGTAGGAGGACTGATTGATCAATACGATGAGTTAGTCTACATGGATCTGGCTAGCAGCCCAATCAAGGAATTGCAAGCTGCACTCTTTCCAGTTCAGCCTATTCCAGGTGAGTGATAATCATCAACCAGAAATGATTAACCAGAATGCTACTGATGATATTTATCTGTTCCAGGTGGGCTGACCACCCAAATTCTCCAGGACAGATTTGGGGTGATCAAACGGGACCTGGACACTCTTCCGGTAACCACGGGGCTGGTAAAGTTCCGGGAGCTAGACGTCCAATTAACGGATGTGGTCGCCCAGGAACCGAGGTGGCCAACAGAGTGCAAGGTTTGCTAGATTATAATTCTAACTTAGATTCTACATTCTAGCTGATATTCCTTTTTAAATTCTAGGTTTTAGCAGAGCGGGTCCGTCATATTGACTACACCCTATCAATCCCGGAGCCTTACTACTCCCCAACGGGAAGAGAACCCAAGCCTAAGCCGGTTAATTATGAATTTGGAAGCCTGGTGTTCAACTACTGCCCGATGAGCGCTACTAACTACGTGAGTATTGGTTAATTTTTGGTAGATCAAAATTCAGTGATTGACCCACAATTCAGTTCACCAGGTCCTACATCGGAGGGACGGCTATAGACTCACTGTCCTGCGTGGTCCTGGATGATGATCTTCAATTCGAGTCCAGGTTCAAGTCAGGAAATCTTGGAAAGGTCATCAAGATAACAGACACCTACTACCAATTGTACCTGAGGAAAGATCTGTATACTCAGAGACACATGCAGTGGTTCTACTTCAGGATTTCTAATACTAGGAGCAGAATTATCTACAGGTTGTCGATAGTCAATCTTTGCAAGGAGGACAGCTTGTATAATGAAGGACTCAAGCCGTTGCTGTACTCTTTGAAGGACGCTAGTCTTCATGCAGTTGGTTGGAGGCGCTGCGGAGAGAACATCAGCTACTACAAAAATGATTCTTCGTAAGTATGGTGGCTGATCAGGAAGACTGATCAGGATGACTAATTAGGAAGACTGATCAGGAAGACTGATTAATAAAACTGATTAAGAAAACTGATCAGAAAGACTGATTAGGAAAATTGATCAGGAAGACTGATTAAGAAGACTGATCAGGAAGACTGATTAAGAAGACTGATCAGTAAAACTGATCAGGAAGACTGATTAAGAAGACTGATCAGTAAAACTGATCAGGAAGACTGATTAAGAAGACTGATCAGTAAAACTGATCAGGAAGACTGATCAGTAAAACTGATCAGGAAGACTGATTAAGAGGACTGCGACTGATTTTGTCTTTTCCAGGAATGAAAAGCGAGAAAAGCACACCCTGACCTTCAACATAACCTTTCCACATGACCAGGACACTGTCTACCTAGCACACTGCTACTCTTACACTTATTCCGACCTCCAAGAGTACTTATTCAAGTTGTCCAGCGACCCGGTCAAGGTAAAGTTCACCAAACTGAGGCTGCTCTGCCGAACTCTGGCAGGGAACAGTGTCCACTACTTGACCATCACTGCTCCAGTCAACGAAGAGAGGAAAAAGAAGAAGGGGATTGTCATCATGAAGGGGATCATCGATTTCCTTACTGGCGAGTCTAACCAAGCTAGGGTGAGTCTTCCAAACTAGATACTTGATCCAACCTAATGATTTCTCTTTTAGGAGCTAAGAGAGCGGTTTATCTTCAAGCTGGTTCCAATGCTGAACCCAGATGGCGTCATCGTAGGAAACAACCGGTGCTCATTGAGCGGCAAAGATCTAAACCGGCAGTACCGAACAGTGATGCGAGAAAGTTACCCCAGTGTCTGGCACACCAAGCTGATGATCCGCCGGCTGATGGAGGAATGCGGAATTGCCATGTACTGCGACCTTCATGCCCACTCTCGGAAGCACAATATCTTTATCTACGGCTGCGAGAGCAAGAGGGCTTGCTATGGCAAGCTAGCAGAGCAGATTTTCCCGCTAATGCTTCATAAAAACGCAGCGGATAAGTTTTCTTTTGAAAACTGCAAGTTTTACATTGAGAAAGGCAAAGAAGGAACCAGCCGAGTTGTGGTATGGCTGATGGGCGTTCAAAATAGCTACACCATGGAAGCTTCTATGGCTGGATCCAAGCTGGGTTCCCAATCAGGAACACACTTTTATGCTCAAGACTATCAACAAATTGGCAAGGCTTTCTGCGAGACTCTAATAGACTTTTCTGATGATGATCCTGTCAAGGTAGCCTTTAATCTCTTCTTTCTATCTTCAAGAGCTAACAAGTGGTTCTTTTAGGAGAAGCTGAGGAACAAGATCCTCCTGAGGCTGATAAAGGAAGGCTCCAGCGCGGATGAGCCAACCAACATCAACCTGACCGATTATTCCAGTGATAAAGGCGACTCTTCTGACTCTTCTGACTCTTCTGAGGACAAAATCATCAACAAGCCTAATCCTGTGGAAAGCGAGGAGCTTGATGATAATCCTGGATTTCTGAACGTCCCGCCACCTTCTCCTCAGATGACAAAGGCTCAGACGCTCCGCAAGCTCAGGAGGAGCAGGACCAAGGCCCAGCCGAGGGAGACTTACCGAATTAAACGGAAGCTCATGGTAAGTTCTTAGAATTCTTTAGCTTCTTCCAGGTTATTGTTTGGTGGGTGTCCTTAAATTAGAGCCGTCAAGCTTTGGACCTACCCTCGACTGACCCTGGCAGCGACATGTGCTGCGAGGAGGAGCTGGACAGCTACTCCAAGCCTCCTGATGAGGAGATCAAGATCAGGAGTCCAAGGACCAGGTCAATGAGGCTGCCGGTCATGAGGAACGACATCCAGGTGAAGCTCAGTGAACTCAGGCAGCAGATCTGGACCACCAGGGTGCTCCACCAGGTTGAGGGGAATCTTCTGGACACGGAACTGGTCCAGCTGGCCATGGTCAGCAATGAGAGCGAGGCCGTGCTTAAGTAAGTAACCTGAACCAGCTTCTAGGTCATATTCAAGGTCTAGGGTCATATTTAAGGTTTGGTGGGCGGTTGGTTTCAGGTTGTGCTCCAAGAAGCTCAAGTCCCTGGAGCAGGAGGCTAGAATGGAGACCAGGAAGCCCAAGAAGAAGGCTAAAGAGGCGTTGGAGAAGCGCAGCAAGGTCAAGAAAAGGACTAAGGAGAACCTCCAGCCCAGGGTTAATGGTCTGGAGGCGTTAAAGTTATTTGGAGTTGGAAAACTGCCTAATTTTTTTCATTGTCAAAAAAAGGGAAAGTTAAGAAAAAAAAACATTTTTACTGCTCTATTTGCCAACAAAATTTAAAAGCAGAGAATGAAGTATGTGACAACTGCGAATCAACAAACACTGCTTATTTCGTCGAATTGCCTATTAAGAGTCAGCTGAAAGAATTATATCGAAGACCAGGATTTTACGAATGTTTACAGCAACGTTTTCATCCTGATGTAGATGATGATGATAATCCTCATATCGATGATGTGTACAAGGGAAGTTTGTATAAAAAATTTATTGAAATTGGGTTTTTAGCGGACAGAAATAATATTTCTTTGACTTGGTACACCGACAGGGTACCAGTTTACAAATCCTCTAAAGTTAGCATGTGGCCAGTATATTTATCTATTAATGAGTTACCTTTTGCTGAGCAGACAAAACGTGAAAATTTATTACTACTTGGATTATGGTTCGGATCTGAGAAACCTAACGCTAATAACTATTTCAATAAATTCTATAAACAATTAAAAAATTTATCTGAAGGTATTCAAATTACTTTGGCTGATAATCAGATCATAGAAGTCAAAGCGGTATTACTTATAGGAACTTGTGACCTTCCAGCAAAGTGTCAATTTTTTAATTTCACTTATTTTATGGGCAGTTATGGCTGTCTATCATGTTTATGGCCTGGCGAAACTTATCGCTTGCCACCTGATGGCAGTTCTCATACTCATGTTTATCGGTAGTAGCTGGATCCTCAAATGCGAACTTCAAGAGAATGTGTTACTTTTGCTCGACTCGCATTAAATGATGGTTCTCCTCATATGGGTGTCAAAGGACCCTGTGCTCTATCTAAATTAATGTCTGATTTCATCGTTGGAACTGCTATAGATCAAATGCACCGTGTTTTTGGTGGTGTGGTAAAAAAACTACTATCATTATGGTTTGACCCGAGCAATAGAGGTGAACCTTTCTCATTAATTGATATGTCAAATATCATTAACAATCGATTAATTAATATCAAGCCACCCAGCTTTGTTCATCGTATGCCTCGCTCAACGCAAGATCTTGTACACTGGAAAGCATCTGAGCTTAAGAATTGGTTCTTTTATTATGCTTTACCAGTCATGCAAGGAGTAATGCAACAAGAGTATTTAGAACATTTTTCTTTATTGGTTGCTGGAATTGCGCTTTTAAATTTAGATTCTATAACAAATGCTGAGATAAATATGGCGTCGAACTTTCTACACAAATTTGTACGTGAATTTGAAAATTTATGTGGTTTAAAAAATTGTTCCATTAATCTTCATCTTCTGATACATCTACCTAAATGTGTACTTGCTCTTGGACCTTTGTGGGCTAACGATTGTTTTCGATATGAAGATTTAAATAGACAATATTTAAATGTAATTCACAGAACACGTCACATTGATTCACAAGTGGTGAGATCTCATAACCAGCAGTTGAAGGTTCAAAAATTTTTTGAGCAGCTACCAGAAGGGAGGATGAAAGATTTTTGCACTAAACAAAAACACACTAATAAAATTTGTGATCGATTACAAGACAGATGTCGGGTTTATAAATAAAATTGGAACACAAGGTTTTAGTTCAAGTGAATCTAGATTTATTTAATCTTCTATTAAATATAAAAACACTTCTAAACAATCTTAGATATCAAATAATATGCGTATTATAATGTTAACAATATATAAGAAAAATACTTGAGTTGTAACTACGTAGTAGCACACGATCAGTCAAGCGTCCAAGCAACAAGATGTGCAAGCCACAGCGAGCAAGCCGGAGAGTGAGTCGTATGCGCAGCTAGCCTGCAAGTAGACCGACGCTATCTCCGTACAAATCAATATTGATTTAGTTGTCGCTTTGAGCGGCAAATACAGATATAAAGTATAATAAAGACTTAAATAATTAAATTACTGGACAAGAAAATCTTGCACTCTTAACACTCCCTCCATTTTCTTGTTTCCAGCTTCCACTGCTCTACTTCTTTCTGTCATTAGGTTTCTCTGTAACATCATGAAATAATAATTATAATTAATTCTAAATAGCTTCTAATATACTTCTAATTGTTTAATCTTATAATTTATCTCTTAAGTATCTAAACGGTTCTGCCGGTAGTGGCTTAGTTAGTATATCAGCCAAATTTTTTTTTGTAGAAATCCAACAAACTCTTATTCTATTTTCATTAACACATTGTCTAATGAAATCACCATGGGTTTGTGCCATGTTTTTTCTAAAACCTGTTTTCTCTCGTTCTAGTAATTCTAATCTAATTTCATTTACGCTGTTATCGAACATCTTAAGTTTATGACTTCCATCCTTCTTAGTACAGTCGTCTGCTGACTTGTTATCACACCAAATAGTAGTAGGAAATAATGTCTTTCCGATTACAAATCTAATTGCTTTATCTAAAGATATTATCTCTTGACAAGCATCACTCATTGCCAAATATTCTGCTTGACAAGTTGACAATGTAACGTAATTTTGTTTGTGACTTCTCCAAGCAATTACGTCACCAAAAAGTCTAATAATATATCCTCCTGATGACGTGGAGTCATCATTATCTCTGAAACTAGCATCTGAGAAAGCTTCTAAGTCATCTGAGTTACCTGTATATTTCAGGTTTGAATTTACTGTACCTTTCAAATATCTCAAAATTCTTTTAACATCTTTCCAGTCATCTTCGGTAGCACTTAACTGTTTTCTAGCTAAGTAATGTACAGCAAACGAAATATCTGGTCTAGTTCCATTTGCTAAGTACATAAGACTTCCAATTGCCTCTCTGTATGGAGCTTTTCTAGTGATTGATGATTGTTCACGTTTAGATGATTCTAACTCTTTCAATTTTCTTCTTTTACTTCTATTTTCAGCTTGTCTAGTAACCATTGGGGTATTCTGCGGGTTACAATCAGTCATCTTAAATCTGTCTAAAATGCTTTCTATATAACTACTTTGATTTAATACGATGTATTTCTTTTCCCTATTTCTTTCTATCTCAATTCCAAGAAATTTCTTGGGTTCACCAAGAATTTTCATCTCAAAATTCTTACATAAATGGTTTCCAATTTCGTCTAACTTCTTTGGATCATTGCTAGCAGCTAAAATGTCATCTACATAAATTCTGGTATCTTCATGTAAATGTTCTGGTATCTTCATGTAAATGTCTTCATCTAAATTTCCATAAAGGAATGCAGTTTTCACATCATATTGACAGATTTCTAGATCATATTTATTTACTATTGAAAGTAATGCTCGTATGAGTGATAGTCTAGATACTTGCGAATATGTATCTTTTAAATCATAATCATTCTGATCTTTAAAACCTCGACATACTAGTCGTGCTTTATAAAGTACATCTTTATTTACTTCTACTTTCTTTTTAAATACCCATCTTGAATCAATGATATTTAATTTTCCTTCAATTTTACTTGCTTCTTTCAAATCTACGAATTCCCAGACATCATTTTTAGTTATTGAGTCCAATTCATCTTTGATAGCCTTCATCCATTGACATCTTTCACTTGAGTTGCTTGCCTCATCATAGTTAATAGGTTCTTTTTTTAAAGAAGTAATTAAGCATCTTATTAATTCTTGTTCATCCATCTTAGATAGATCTTCAGACACGTTGACACTTTTTGCTAAGCTTATGTCTCCAATCAATTTATCTTTTTCAGATTCTAATTTTCTTTTCATCTCACCTCTAGTACATGGTCTAATTTCTTCTGATGAATTCATCTTTTCATTTAAGTTTTTAACATCTAGTGGATTTTTACGGGGTTTTCCTCTTTTCCTTTGTTCCGGTTTCTCCTTTTCTTCGTTGATTTTGTCTTCTAAATTATTTGGTACATTTTCATCTGACTTCCAACTAATTTCATCTTCAGTTTCTTCTGTTTGTTAATTCTTATATACATCTTTATACACTAATTTTTCATTGAATCTAATATGTCGTGACTCTAGAAATTTTCCAGTACTTAGGTGCCATAACAAGTATCCTGTGGGTTTATATCCCACCATTACAGCTTTGATTGCTCTCTCGCTGAACTTGTGCTCTGGTTTTGGAATTCTAATATATCCAATACATCCAAATCTTTTAATTTTATCAAAATGACAATTTTCATTCTTATTAAATTTCATCAATGGTACATCATAATCTATAGATTTATGTGGCGTCGGTTGTATGAGTGAACAGCTGCGTCCACTGCTAACTCCCACATACTCTTGGGTAAACCAGAATCTAACATATAGGTTCTGACTTTTCTCTGCAACGTAGCGTTGAATCTTTCAGAGACTCCATTGTGTTCAGGGGTATAAGGCGGTGTTAATTCTAATTCTATCTTTTCTTCTCTTAAAAACTCTAGAAATTTTCCACCAGTGAATTCTGTTCCTTGATCCGATCTAACGTAGCATACTTTTTCATCTTTGCCGAGTAAATTTCTTGAAGATATTAGAAATTTTTCTAATGTTTCTCCTGATTCATCTTTAGTCTTTACTGGGTATGCTCTAGCTAATCTGGAGTAATCATCTATGTACACATTAATAAATCTTTTGTGTCCTGGGTGTGAAGTTGGTTTTGTATTATTTGTAATGGTCTTGATGCTCGTCTTCTAACTTCTTTAAATGGTAATTTTTGCATCTTTGACATAATACATATTTCAAAATCTAGAATTGAATCATCAAATCTAACTTTTTCTAAGTTACTGTATACTTTCTGTAACTTCTTGAGATAATTTAATGAAGCATGACCAAGTCTTACATGCCATAACATAGCTTCATTTATTTTACTTGACTCTGTTGTCCCTTGCTCTAATGGATTTGATGTGAATAACTCTTCTAAATTCTTAATGCTCTCGATGTCATCTAGCTTAATTGTATTTCTAGTTATTAAACTAGAATCCCAATTAAACATGTCATCATCTGGATTTTCAGGATGTTGTTCTATTTCTGGAGGTGTTGTAACTTCTTCCTCCCTCCTAATTGAAGAATCCTTGACCTCTATGTTTTCTGAATCTCCCTCCTTCCTTTGTAAATCTACTTCTGATTCATCGGTGTCATCTTCTTGAATCATTACAGCTTTACAACGATAAGCATTCTATTCCCAATCTAATTTGTTTTTATCGTCGATGTAATTCTTAACTTTGAAGTTCAAGATCCAGTTGGGTTATTCATATATTCCTTCTAGTATTATTTCTTCTAAATTTTCACAAAATACTCTCAAAGTCTTATCATCTAAATAAATCTTAAATCCTTTATCTACTAATTTTCTTAATGATAATAAATTATCTGATACATCTTTAGCACTGATAACATTTGATAATTTAATTATCTTGTTATCTTGATTCGTGTAGACCCTGGTGGACGACTTCGACGTCGTACGACTAGTCGTAGTGTGCGTCACTTCGACGTCGCATTATGAAAACTGCAAAATGCTATTAAAAATCAGTAGTAAAGTATAAAAACGGTTAATATACAAAATAACAGGAAAATAGCTTTTCAAAACGTGCATGAGAGGACTGGAGTATAAAAAATCTACAGATATTAATTTGATGGAAAGAGAAAAATTAAGGGTATCGTTGTTTTCAATAAAAATGATTTTTGATAGATACAATGAATAATAATTATCAGGCAGTTAGGAAATAATTAGAAGAACCGTTTAATGACACAGGGAGTGACAAAACTCGAATTCATACTGTCGCAGACTATGTCGTGCGACATCAATTGCGACATTCTAAAAAATTGTCTAAATTATTTTATATGAAATAAATTTTTATGTTATCTGGAAAAAATACTTTTGAAACAGTCGGGGTTGAAATTGCGGATGTCGACCGACTTAGACACCGACATCACTCAAGTTGACACTGTGTCGTAGATCACGTCGTACGACATCGATTGCGACATCCTAGATAATTGTTTAAATGATTCTATACTCAATAAATAGATATTTATTAATGAATAAATATATAAATAATAAATATCAAACGGATGAATAGATCAATACTACTTAATTAAAAAAAAATGTAAGACAATCTGGACTTGAATAAAAGATGTCGTCCGACTTAGACACCGACATTACTCAAGTTGAGACTGTGTCGTAGATCACGTCGTACGACATCGATTGCGACATCCTAGATAATTGTTTAAATGATTCTATACTCAATAAATAGATATTTATTAATGAATAAATATATAAATAATAAATATCAAACGGATGAATAGATCAATACTACTTAATTAAAAAAAAATGTAAGACAATCTGGACTTGAATAAAAGATGTCGTCCGACTTAGACACCGACATTACTCAAGTTGAGACTGTGTCGTAGATCACGTCGTACGACATCGATTGCGACATCCTAGATAATTGTTTAAATGATTCTATACTCAATAAATAGATATTTATTAATGAATAAATATATAAATAATAAATATCAAACGGATGAATAGATCAATACTACTTAATTAAAAAAAAATGTAAGACAATCTGGACTTGAATAAAAGATGTCGTCCGACTTAGACACCGACATTACTCAAGTTGAGACTGTGTCGTAGATCACGTCGTACGACATCGAT
>CAJNRD030001119.1:13097552-13110738 GCA_905319865.3 Cotesia congregata | reverse complement strand
TATATATATATATATATATATACTAAAATTGATGGTAGAATGAAGTTAGCTTCGTATCGAAAACATGGACCCTGATTCCTTATTGGTTAAGATTAAGGCGCGCGCGCTATTCAAATTTCTAGTTTCTAGTAACTTTTACCTCTAAAAGGCATGTTTTTTTGTGATTATTTTACGACGGCGCAGTTGAAACCTCTCTATTAAAACTAATGGTATAGTATAATATGATATTTGAAGAATATTATATAAAATTTTCACGAAGAAATGTTAAAAAATACGACAATGGCAGCAATTATTCGGATGTGTCTTGGAAAAAAAGTAGAATTGCGGTGCATCTTAAAACTTGGTGCTGGATCATCTGAAATCAAAAAATAATAGTTCATTTGCTATCTCTCTTAAAAGGAATCAGTGAAATTTCACTGGTTCACCAGTGGACGTTCACTTATTCCAATCAGTGGTGCAATTTCACTGGTGAATCAGTGAAATCCACTGATTCAATCAGTGAACATGATATCTGCGCGCATGCGCGCTAGTATCTCCACTGGTTGAATCAGTGAAATCCACTGATTCGCCAGTGACATTGCATTCACTGGTTGGAATCAGTGAACTTCCACTGGTGAACCAGTGAAATTCCACTGATTTCTTTTAAGAGAGTAGATAAATGTTTTCCCCAGGTAACGCTGACAAGGGTTTTTCGAAATTTCAATTTTTCACTTCTTTGCACGGAAAAGAAAATGCGGTAAATCCAACTACACTTGGAGTAGCATTTACCACAGGATGGACTAAAGTATATATACGCTATAGTTTGTTTACGTATCATTTTCATGTGTTTCATTGCCAACTCCAAGTGTGGTTGGATTTGCCGCACGTTTTTTTCCGTGTGGAACACTTTGAAGGCTCAAATTAGCCGTTTTTTTCTTTCGTAAAAATTGGGTTTTTTCCTTCAAAGTGTTCCATAAAAGTAAAAAATTGAAATTTCGAAAAAACCTCGACAGCGTTACTTGGGAAAAACTATTATCAACGAATGAACTATCATTTTATTATTTCAGATGATCCAGCACCAAGTTTTAAGATGCACCGCAATTCTACTTTTTTTCCAAGACACATCCGAATAATTGCTGCCATTGTCGTATTTTTTAACATTTCTTCGTGAAAATTTTATATAATATTCTTCGAATGTCATATTTTTACCATTAGTTTTAATAGAGAGTTTTCAACTGTGTCGTCGCAAAAAAATCATAAAAATATGCCTTTCTTTGTACGAATTAACTTTAACTCCCCTTTAACTTCGACATTTCTTTTCGGATCGTATTTGATGAGATAGAATAATTTTTGGAACCCAAAAAATCACGTCAATCGCCACCAAGAACGTCGAAATCAGTTGATTGGTTCGTGAATTATCGTTGTCAAAAAAATTCGGAAAAGTGAATTTTTCTAATTTTTCTAAGATTTTCGGTTCGATCAGCTTGTGTCCAAAAGTTTATCATAGATTTTGAAAAACTGCGTGGAATACTACCAACCGCGTGAAAATCGATTTTTTTTATTCAGAAATTATTGAAGTTCTAAAATTAAAAAATTACTGTTTTATTGAAGTTCTATCAAACTTTTGAGCTCGAAAAGCTCAACATCTTAGAACAGTTTACTCTATGAGCTCAGAGAGCTCAAAATAACATATAAATTATATTTTTAAGCTCGAGAACATCATAAGTGCAATTTTAAGAGCTTATTTATGGAATTTTTATTATTTATTATTTATTTATGGAATAGTTGCTATTCCCAAATATTTGACGAGTTTTAATCTTCAATCTTCAATATTGTACAGTTAACGCCGTATTTCATATTAAGCTTAAAATTTCAAAAATGTACTTCAAAGCTGAAATACATCATTCAATATTTGGAAAATAATATTTCATCAAACTTCCATCAAACTTTTGAGTTTGAAGAGCACAAAAAAATCATACAACTCGGCTACCCAATTTGAAAACACAGTAACTAACATTTTTTAATTTTTTCTACATTTTCTTATTAAAAAAAAGTTTACCCGCCAAATTGATGAAAAATTTGATTTATGAATAGAAAATACTTGAATATAAATATTTTTAAGAAAAAATACTTGAAATTAAGGTCTAAAAGTTATAAAAAATGCAGGAATATTAAAAAAAATTAGGTATAAAAATTTTGCAGTTACCGTGTTTTAAAATTGGGCAGCCGAACTGCTATTTTTTTGAGCTTGAAAAGCTTAAAATAATAGGAAACTTATGTTTTTGAGCTTGAAGAAACAATCTCTTGTTAAAAACATTGATTGAAAAGGATGAAAAATGATGAAATTCAAATACTTTTGAATACTTTCAATTCGTTTTCATGTATATATAGATATACAGTTTACATGGGGTGACTGATTTCCAATACTTTTCAATCGATATTTTTAATTAGGGATATAATAAGCAAAATTAAAGTGCTTATGTATGAATTTAACGGAAAGTTACAGGGATCGTCTGAAGGATAAAATGTCTTGCTAATTTTTTATTATTAAATTCAGCTAGCAAGTGCAAATAAAATATTTTTTTGTATATTTATTTATTAAGATGAGTTTGTTCATTATCAATATCGTGATTATTATATAATTAAAAAATTAAAATATCTTATGTCTATAAAATATAATGATTGTTTATGAATCGCAATTAATTCCTCTTGAAATCATCTTCTTTTTTATATTTTCTTCGATGTTTTTAACTTTTCATCCTTATAAATTCTATATCAATTTCTTTTTTATTAAATTTATTTGAAAATCAATATCTTTAATGTGCTTTATCATACTTTTGTTCACATAGAATTAGTAATACTCATAATACTTTAACAAAGATAATCAGTTTCCCACATGTTTGGCATTTTAACAATGTACTTGCAATCATCTATCTTACGTATCACAACGCATGGAGCAATTACTTCATTGCTAGGTACGAAAACCATTGTAGATGTTGATTCGACTTGCTTTATGTAGTCTGTATGTAATACACTTCGTTTTTGTTTCAATTTTCTGACAATTAATCCACTTATTTTTCCATTTTCCGTTTCTAACTCTACAATATCCTCAATTGATGCATAGTTTACATTTTTACAATAAACGTAACTGTTACAAAATTTAGAGCAGATTTGCAGTAATCGACGTGGTTTTTCAAGGTTAAGAGCTGATTAGATTTTGGAGTTGATCGATCGAACCGTTTAAAAGTTATTCCAAAAAAAGACCTTCAAACTAAATTTTTTCTAGTTTTTTCTTAGTGTTTTTGAAATTTCTCAAAATCTATCGATCTGAATCGCTTCAAACTCACAGGAAATCTAAGTTTGAGAGAACTCTTTAGAACGCCGTTTAGTAGGTTCCGATCGGTTTAGTATCGTTCAAAAGTTATAAGCGATTCACAAACTTACACAGATAAATACATACATATAGACACACATACGCGTATACATACGGACATAGTGATAACATCGCGAGGGTAGTCAGAGCCCAGGGAAAACGGTTTAGATCTGACCAGATATAATTATATCTGGTCAGATCTAATTATATCTGATCAGAAATGGGATTGGAGACATAATCAGATCTAGTCATATCTGATCAGATCTAAACAGATATAACTATATTTGTTAACTATTAATGAATATTTATAAACTATTTTACTAAATATACTTCCCTCCCAAAGAAATATTTATTGAATGTTAAAAAATATTTATTAGAATTTAATAAATTAAATAATTGTCTTCGAATAAATTAATTTGTAAATAGTTAATGAATCTTTCTATCAGCGTATATTGATAATTAATAATTTGCAAATTTGATAAAAAACTTTGTTTAATACGCATCGATCATGAACACGATTCACATTGCTTATAGTTATGACAAACTATTCTCGTCAAATGAGCCTCGTTGGTAAACAGGGAATGAATTAGTCATTCAAGCGTCAGGTCTCAGGTTCGGTTACCGCGTCCGCCGATTTTTTTTTTTTTTATGGAAATAATTCTATATAAGTGTATATAATTATATATGACCATTTTTCGTATATAACTATGTATAGGTATATAATTATATATAATCTTTTTTACCTGGACAATTTTAAGACCTGACCACATTTGGTCAGATCTGATTATATCTGGCCAGATCTCGTCAGATAGAGACAATTTAAAAATCTGTTCAGATCTGCCTTAGCAGATCTGGCCAGATCTGTTTATATAAGGCCGGATGAGATCCGTTTTTCCCGGGAGAAACTTCCTATGATCTCAAAACGTCGGGATCTGATGAAAACTCGATTTTTCAAAACGGGGTAAAAACAATAACTTCCCGATTTTTGAAAATCTTCGATTTTCTTAGCGGGAAGTTAAAAATTTGGAATACGATCTACCTTAGTTGCCATTCCTGGAACTTCCCGCTGATTTTAATCATGAAGCGTTTGCAAGTTGTGATGTTTTTAGGCACTTCGAGCTCAAAAAGTCAATTCTTTTATTATTTTGAGCTCTCCAATCTCAAAAATAAAGCTCTTCGATGCTGATGAAATTATTTGGTAAAACAGTATTTTATTAATTTCCAACCTGCTATAAGTTTTAAATGATTAAACTGATATTCACGCATTTCGCAGCAGTCGATAAAGTTTTTGAATTCCACGAAAAATTTGAACCGCGAAACGATCAGATAAGAAATTTTAGAATTTTGATTTAGAAATTAATTTTTTTCTGGTTACGATATTTTACCAACGAATCAATTGATTATGACCGGCCCGGTGGCGACCAACGTGGTTATTTGAGGTAAAAAGCTGGACAGTTTTTCGAATCAATCATATTATTGAAGCAATTATCTAGGATATCGCAATTGATGTCGTACGACGTAATCTACGACACAGTGTAAGCTTAAGTGATGTCGGTTGATGTCGATGTCTGAGTCGGACGAATCTTTTATTCAAGTCCAGATTGTCTTAAAGATTTCTTTAATTAAATAGTATTCATTTATTGTTTATTCATTAATTAGTTTGATATTTATTTACTCATTTATTAATTAAAAAATTTCTATTCATTGAGTATAAAATTATTTGAACAATTATGGAGAACGTCGCAATCGATGTCGTACGACGTGATCTACGACACAGTGTCAACTTGAGTGATGATGTCGGTGTCCAAGTCGAACGAAATCTATGATTCATTCCCAGATTATCTCCAAGATTAATTCAATAAAATAGTATCTATTTATTAAGTATAAAATTATTTAAACAATTATCAAGGATATCGCAATTGATGTCGTACGACGTAATCTACGACACAGTGTGAACTTGACTGATGTCGGTGTCCAAGTCGAACGACATCTTTGATTCATTCCCAGATTGTCTCTAAGATTCATTCAATAAAATATTGTCTATCTATTAAGAATAAAATTATTTAAACAATTATCTAGGATATCGCAATTGATGTCGTACGACGTAATCTACGACACAGTGTGAACTTGAGTGATGTCGGTATCCAAGTCGAACAACATCTATGATTCATTCCCAGATTGTCTCCAAGATTAATTCAATGAAATATTATCTATTTATTAAGTTTAAAATTATTTAAACAATTATCTAGGATTTTGCAATTGATGTCGTACGACGTAATCTACGACACAGTGTTAACTTAAGTAATGTCGGTGTCTAAATCGGACGACATCTATAATTCAAGTCTAAATTGTCTCAAAGATTCCATTCATTAAATAGTACCGATTAATTTATTTTTTTAATATTTTTTATTCATACATTTATTTGTTAATAAATATCTATTTATGAAGTTTAAAATTATTTAAACAATTATCTAGGATGTCGCAATCGATGTCGTACGACGTGATCTACGACACAGTGTCAACTTGAGTGATGTCGGTGTCCAAGTCGAACAACATCTATGATTCATTCCCAGATTGTCTCCAAGATTAATTCAATGAAATATTATCTATCTATTAAGAATAAAATTATTTAAAAAATTATCTAGGATGTCGCAATTAATGTCGTACGACGTAATCTACGACACAGTGTGAACTTGAGTAATGTCGGTGTCTAAATCGGACGACATCTTTTATGCAAGTCCAGATTGTCTTAAAATTTTTTTAATTAAATAGTATTGATCTATTCATCCGTTTGATATTTATTATTTATATATTTATTCATTATTAAATATCTATTTATTGAGTATAGAATCATTTAAACAATTATCTAGGATGTCGCAATCGATGTCGTACGACGTGATCTACGACACAGTCTCAACTTGAGTAATGTCGGTGTCTAAGTCGGACGACATCTTTTATTCAAGTCCAGATTGTCTTAAATTTTTTTTTAATTAAGTAGTATTGATCTATTCATCCGTTTGATATTTATTATTTATATATTTATTCATTAATAAATATCTATTTATGAATTTTAAAATTATTTAAACAATTATCTAGGATATCGCAATTGATGTCGTACGACGTAATCTACGACACAGTGTGAACTTGAGTGATGTCGGTGTCCAAGTCGAACAACATCTATGATTCATTCCCAGATTGTCTCCAAGATTAATTCAATGAAATATTATCTATCTATTAAGAATAAAATTATTTAAAAAATTATCTAGGATGTCGCAATTAATGTCGTACGACGTAATCTACGACACAGTGTGAACTTGAGTGATGTCGGTGTCCAAGTCGAACAACATCTATGATTCATTCCCAGATTGTCTCCAAGATTAATTCAATGAAATATTATCTATCTATTAAGAATAAAATTATTTAAAAAATTATCTAGGATGTCGCAATTAATGTCGTACGACGTAATCTACGACACAGTGTTAACTTAAGTAATGTCGGTGTCTAAATCGGACGACATCTTTTATGCAAGTCCAGATTGTCTTAAAATTTTTTTAATTAAATAGTATTGATCTATTCATCCGTTTGATATTTATTATTTATATATTTATTCATTAATAAATATCTATTTATGAATTTTAAAATTATTTAAACAATTATCTAGGATTTTGCAATTGATGTCGTACGACGTAATCTACGACACAGTGTGAACTTGAGTAATGTCGGTGTCTAAATCGGACGACATCTTTTATGCAAGTCCAGATTGTCTTAAAATTTTTTTAATTAAATAGTATTGATCTATTCATCCGTTTGATATTTATTATTTATATATTTATTCATTAATAAATATCTATTTATGAATTTTAAAATTATTTAAACAATTATCTAGGATGTCGCAATCGATGTCGTACGACGTGATCTACGACACAGTGTCAACTTGAGTGATGTCGGTGTCCAAGTCGAACAACATCTATGATTCATTCCCAGATTGTCTCTAAGATTCATTCAATAAAATATTATCTATCTATTAAGAATAAAATTATTTAAACAATTATCTAGGATATCGCAATTGATGTCGTACGACGTAATGTACGACACAGTGTGAACTTGAGTGATGTCGGTGTCCAAGTCGAACGACATCTTTGATTCATTCCCAGATTGTCTCCAAGATTAATTCAATGAAATATTATCTATTTATTAAGTTTAAAATTATTTAAAAAATTATCTAGGATTTCGCAATTGATGTCGTACGACGTACTCTACGACACAGTGTAAACTTGAGCGATGTCGGTGTCTAAGTTGAACGACATCTATCATTCAATCTCAGATTGTCTCCAAGATTTATTTAATAGAATAGTACCTTTTCATTTAGTATAAGATTAGTTAAGCAATTATCTAGGATGTCGAGATTGGTGTCTTACGACATCATCTACGACACAGTGTGAACTCGAGTGATGTGGGTGTTTACGTCGAACGACAGCATTTATTACTCTGTTTTCGAATGTCTAAAAATTTTTTTTTCCCTGGTTATTCCCATTTGATTAGGCAATTTTAACTAAATAATGTAATGAATCTGAAAGTCGCAACTAATGTCGTACGACAATGGTCCAATATTATCTGAGCTAGTGAGCTACCCAATTATTATTATTTACACCGCTCAAGATATATTCTCATCTTTCTGACTTTCGAAATATTTATTAGATTGAAGTTACTTTGATATCATTATTCTATGATAGCTTTTCCTTCAATTGTTAGTACGACGTCGTAGTGACGCACACTACGACGTCGAAGTCGTCCACCAGGGCGAGCAAAAAATCGCCTTTTCCATCTATTAAAATATCAGCCGATTTATTCTTATTGGCACTCTTAATTACTTTATTTTCACATTTTTCAAAATTGCTTAATATCAATCGATTTTTTTCTATGTGATCTGTTGCTCCTGAATCAGCAATAAATTTAATCTCATCTATTAAATCTTCATTTAATAATTTCTTACCTTGTCTTTCATCAGTCACTCTTTTTGCTCTTCTACTGTCCCGTTTAGGTGCATTTTGAGCTGACTGTTGATTATTCTTATTATAATTCTTAAAACGTCTATCATTATTATATGGCTCAGAATTCACATTATTTCTAACTTTAATAAAACCTCATCTATCTACTTTACCTCTAGATTTGATATTATCATTATTTAAAATCTTACTTTTGAGTAAGATTTCGTCCCAATCTCGTCAATTTCGTCTTTTGAGTAAGATTTTTCTTCCCTCGTCGCAATCATTACCCTTGTGTTTTTTAAAACCTTGGCAAAAGTAGCAAAACCACATGTCTTTTGCCAATGGACAATCCTCGATTCTATGTCCAGTCTCAGCACATCTGAAACATTTTGTCTTACTGTCTAATTTTGCTGTCTGTGCTTTGACAGTATCATCTCCATCTCCGGTCTTCTTTTCTGCTCCTAACTGTAGAATAAAAGATTTCATTTCATTCAATGTCATCATCTCTTTTGACTGAGATCTCTTAAGAAAATCTGCTGACATTAGTTGAGGAGTTACAGGGGTTATAGCTTGATAAAAAGCTGATCTAATCTCTTGCTCAGTTAATTTTTCTCCATCTCCGCAAGAATCAAGAATCATTAGACTGCTTACTTTCTGGGTACAAGAATCGCTTTCTTGCTTACTTATATAACTTTCTTTTGCTTAATTTGATTGCATTTAATTAATTTAGGGTGTTTCAGATAACTTACAATTATTTGTGCAGTAATTATCGCTTCTTACAGTGCCGGCAGTTTTTTCAACCACGTGCTAACCGGCTTCGCTTTGATAACCACGCTGTGCATTGCTTATCTGCTTTTAATTAAATAATCCGCTATTGAATTAGTTAAAGATTTAGTGTACTTATTGTTAATAAATATATAGTGTTATTTTTGTTAATAATTTTTGTATTTTAATTGAAATTGAACAAACCGAAACGATCCAAAGTCCCAGTATCTTTTATCTAATTAGAATTGAACTTTTATACAACATCTAATAAATCACAACTAGTAAGTCCTGATTTTAAATAATCAAACCAAATATTATAGTTTGATTTTTGAGTTAATCTATATTCTCTTGTAACGTTAATCTTACTTTGGTTTGATAGTAATGCATCTTTAATTACATTCAAATCTCTAGAGATAATACTATTCCCATTTGTAACTTCTAAATCATTCTTATTTGGGAAAGTAGGAAATTTATGTGAATTCTTTACCTTTGCTGCTTCTGCTTTAATCTTTTCTCGATCTAACTCTGATTGATAACTTTTTGTCATCACCTTTAGTGCATCTAACATTGCAATAGAGACTTCCTCGAGTCTCCTAGCTATTTTTCCAATTGATGTTGCCATTTCTTGAGTCTGCTTGTTTGACTCCAACATCAACCTCTTCATATCTTCTAAATTCTTATTACCAAGCATTAACATCTTTTCACTGCTTCTAATCTTAATCTTGGTCTGTTCACTCTTGTTTTTAAAGTCATCATTTGCACCATCATCTTTGCTGTCATTCTTACCATGATCTGTAACATCATCTGTATCTATAAACATGTAATCTTAATTAGTATCTGGGATTTTCTTAACATCTATACATCTTTATACATCTAAATAGGCCTCATCTAACTACTCTTAAACACTCATCATTTCTTAAAGTGTGTCTTCTAATTATGTTTACAGCTTCTAAATTATTTTATAGTCATTACTTACTCATCGACTGGCCTGGTTTGACAGGAGTTGAGAAATGTTTCATCCTTTCAAGTGACACTTTTACATCTTTAATGTCACTAGATTTAGTTGATGATTCCGGATTATTACAATTTGTTTGTTGCATTAATCCTTTGTGGAATTGAGACAAACTGTGGAGCGTGTCCTAAGTTTTCTCAGTCTTAATCTGTAATGCTGGGTCCTTCTCAGTATTTCCAGAATCTTGTTCAACATGTTCAAACATCTCTCCTCACTGTCATAATCAACCAGTGGAGTCTTTGTATCTGACTCTGACATCTATTTCGGATTTTATGAAACAGAATTTAAATTTAATTAAATATACTTTTAATTAATAATTTATTATTCAATTAATAATTTATCATCTATCTCTTATTATTAATATTCTAAAATTCTATTTATCTACTACCCGATACTCTTCTTAATTGATTCTGTTTCGTGCTTCTAAATTAAAATAAACGCACAGCAATTCACTTTAATTTGAAACGCAAGATTGATCATTTACACAGCACCACCTCGAGTATGCACACCTATTCCAACGTATAGTTTTACGCACGGCAATAAAACGACGTTGAAGGCGATTGATCACGCACACACTCGGGATACATTATGCAAACAAACGACCTCACAAACTATAAGCTACTTGATGCCGAACACAAGCGTCGCATAGCCAAAGTTACCAAAATAGCTTTAATATGTATTTTATATTAATTAATATCACTGACATGTCAAAATACATTTTTATAATTATTAAAATTAATAATTCACTTTTAAAATTTAATTTAAAACATCTTCTAAAAATCAAAATCTAAACATACTATTGTAATACACGTGATACTCGTGTACTATAGTTATTATGACGCAGTTGGCCGACATCTTGAATTTTTAGCGTCTACCGGCCTCACCAGCGATTTCATCATCTTTTTAAATTAAATCTATTTGTCACCATCTAATATATTAAACAAATATTTTCAGACATCTATGAATTTATTTAATTAAATAAATAAATATTTATCAAATCTTTTTAAGTTATCTAAATTAAGCGTCTATTAAAACGTATTCATTCCATTTTATATTTTCTATGCATACACGCTTTTGTTCATCTATAATTACGTCTTATATTCTTTTATTTATTTTCCGGAATATCTTTTCTAAATAAATATTCATAAATACTCTTACCTTGTGATCAATCACTTCACCCAATTTATTTTTAATAAATAAATCACGTACGCAGTGGAAGCGTGCACTGGGTATAATAACCTGTCGGGTTTATAAATAAAATTGGAACACAAGGTTTTAGTTTAACTGAATCTAGATTTATTTAATCTTCTATTGAATATAAAAACACTTCTAAACAATCTTAGATATCAAATAATGTGCGTATTATAATGTTAACAATATATAAGAAAAATACTTGAGTTGTAACTACGTAGTAGCACACGATCAGTCAAGCGTCCAAGCAACAAGATGTGCAAGCTACAGCGAGCAAGCCGGAGAGTGAGTCGTATGCACAGCTAGCCTGCGCGTAGACCGACGCTATCTCCGTACAAATCAATATTGATTTAGTTGTCGCTTTGAGCAACAAATACAGATATAAAGTATAATAAAGACTTAAATAATTAAATTACTAGACACGAAAATCTTGCACTCTTAACATTAGATTAAAAAAAGAAATTTTCACTTCAACAAAATCAACTTGAATTTTCACAAAAAATAATATTAAATTAAATTTACTAAAAAAAATAATTTTTTCATGTTAATAATAATAATGATCATTATTATTAAATTATTATTATTAATGTTATCATTATTAACTAATTAAATAAATTTAAAAATCAAATAATTTTTTTTTTTTTAATAAAAAATGATTTTTTTAATTTTTATGTTAATAATAATAATAATAATAATAATAATAATAAGCGGTGCTTGCTACGTGGCCTCCAAGCGGCGCATCGCGGGAAACGCAGACCATAACACCAGGTCTGTAGGCGAACGACATAGCCGATGCAGTGGGCCAACTACCCACTGCATTGAAATACTGAGTTACAACAAGACGTAATCTCAGAAGTGCTCCCCACAATCGGTCCTTTTCGGATGAGGACCATTCATCAGGTGGGAGGAGCACGCCGGACCCGATGAACGTTGACGACCCTGGCGCTTTAAGGATAAATTTTAAGTGGACGGAGGAACTACGAGTCGATCTTTTGGTGTGCAAGTAAGTGTATCTAAAAAGATAACTTACTCCCAACAACAGCTTGACGCGGTAAATGAAGATGTCCGTGCAAACATCCTGGAAGATTCCACCCTGCTCACTGTGAACCAGGTTGTGTATGGTGCAGCAGTTTCGGCTTTTCCGAGAGAGAGACATCGTCTCTCGATCGAGGCAAGGTTGAGACAGCGCATCTCACAACTTGGACTCAAAATTGACAGATCCCGGAAACAGGTCTCCCGCATTCAGTGTGTGATAGAGTTTGAAACAACTCAAAGAGCATACACGCCCCGAATCCGGCGCATTGCTGCAGAACTTCGGTGGCATCATCACAAACTGAATAAGAGTACTCTTCTTGTCATCAAAGAAGAGTCTCTTAATAAATTGCGGGCTCTAGTGACTGCCAAAAAGTCACTAGAGAAAAGGCTGAAGCGGTTGGTTGAAAACTCGTTGTTTCGATCCAGCCCTTCACGCTTTCTGACACCAAAGACCGATGTTACCGGGAACTATCCAACACCTGAGCGGGTGGAAGCTTTTTGGACTGAGTTGTATGGAGATCAACCAAACGAGAACGCCAGTACTCCAGCTCTGCATGACTTCAAAGCATTCCGTCAGGAACACTGTAGACAGAATGCTCATGAAGAGAGCCATGCAGTCAGTCTGGATGAAGTTCGTTCAGCTCTAAATGACAGCAAAAATTGGGCTGCCCCGGGACAAGATGGCATTAATGTCTTCTGGTGGAAGAAGTTCACTTATACCCACCTTCATCTGGCCCGCATATCGTACATTAGAGCTGACGAACCGATTCCAAACTGGCTCGTGGAAGGGCGAACCGTACTGATACCAAAAAAAGGTGACTTGTCTGACCCAAAGAAATACAG
>CAJNRD030001119.1:13071551-13090780 GCA_905319865.3 Cotesia congregata | reverse complement strand
TCCTTGTGCAATCGGATGAAATTTAGAACAAAATAAATCAAATTCTAGTGTACCGACCGATGGATTTTGAGTAAATTTTAAACTTAGTTACTATTGAGTGGCGCTAATTCTTTCTCTGCAGACAGTTTATTACGAAGCGGACATAATGTTAATAAAATAACAAGTGAGTCATAAATAAATATTAATAAAAAGATAATTAATATAAAATTAAGTTTTTTTGCTCTTGTGAAACTTCATAAAATTTGAATGTCATTATTTGCCTCCTATCCCTCAAAAGTTAAACTTATGGAGCGATAATAACAAAAAATATTGTATGTCATTTGGCCACTAAGTGGTGATTTTGACAACGACGGTTTTACGATATTCGCTTTAAAGTTTGTGACGCGAATTTACGAAAACGACCGTAAATTTCCGTCCTCGGCTTCACCTCGGACGTTAAAATTGCGCCCGTTTCCGTTCATTCCCGCCACGAACCTTAAGCTCATATCGCAACATCGTCGTTGTCAGAAAATCGCCACTTTGCGGCCATATGACATAAATTACTATTAATTATGTTTTATAGATTTTTTTTTTTCATATTTGTAACTGCAATTTTCTCGATTTTTTTGGTTTTTTGAGATTTTTAAAAATTTTAAAACGTTAACGGAGCGAGAAAACTTCAGATTCAAATTCAGCGGAAAAAAATACATGAAAATCATACTCAATCTGAGTCCAAAAAAATTTTTATTTCGAAAACTTTAGTTTTTCATGATTTATTGCAATTTTTTTAGGTTTTTCGTTTTTTTTTTTTTTTCAAATTTGGACGGTTCATGGGGCTAATTTACTTTTAGATTTGAATTCAGCACATTGAAATACATCAAAATCATACGTGATCCGCGTCCACAAAAATTTTTTTATTGCTGTAATTGCAGTTTTTTGCAGTTAACGAAGTAGCCACTTTACGCCTCCGTCGAGGAAAAAAATAGTATACACTCCTCGGGAAGTAAATAAGAAAGCCTCAGATCACATGTAATTGTTGGCCGAGGCGAAGCCGACATTTCTTACTTTACTTCCCTAGGGGTGTAATGTACTATTTTGTCGCAAAGCAGACATTTTATAATTTTTCAGCCACACAGCAGACTGTTTATAGTTTATTTTTTCCTGCAAAACAGACATTTAATAATTTTTCAGACGAACAGCAGACTGTAAATTTATTTATTTTGAATCGCACAGCACTCTTAATTTTGTTTTGTCTCAAAGCAGACATTTAATAATTTTTCGGCCGTACAGCAGACTGTGGATTGATTTATTGTATATCGCACAGCAGACTCTCAATTTTTTTTGTCCCAAAGCAGACTATTAAAGTTTTTACTGCTTAGTCGCACAGCAGACATTTAATTTTTATTTTGTCGCAAATTTGAAATTTAATTATTTTTCACCTGAACAGCAGACTATAGATTTACTTATTTTGAAACGCACAGCAGACTCTTAATTTTTTTTTTGTCGCAAAGCGGGCATTTAATAATTTTTCAGCCGTACAGCAGACTGTAGAATTGTTTATTTTGAATCGCACAGCAGACTCTTAAATTTTTTTCTGTCGCAAAGCCGACATTCAATAATTTATTTTGAATCGCACAGCAGACTATTATTTTTTTTTTTTGTCGCAAAGCAGACATTTAATAATTTTTCAGCAGCATAGCAGACTCTTAATTTTTTTTTTTTTGTTGCAAATCAGATATTCAATAATTTTTCAGCCGCACAGCAGACTGTAGATTTATCTATTCTGAATCGCACAGCAGACTCTCAATTTTTTTTTTTGTCGCAAAGCAGGCATTTAATAATTTTTCAGCCGCACAGCAGACTGTAGATTTATCTATTCTGAATCGCACAGCAGACTCTCAATTTTTTTTTTTGTCGCAAAGCAGGCATTTAATAATTTTTCAGCCGCACAGCAGACTGTAGATTTATCTATTCTGAATCGCACAGCAGACTCTCAATTTTTTTTTTTGTCGCAAAGCAGGCATTTAATAATTTTTCAGCCGCACAGCAGACTGTAGATTTATCTATTCTGAATCGCACAGCAGACTCTCAATTTTTTTTTTTGTCGCAAAGCAGGCATTTAATAATTTTTCAGCCGCACAGCAGACTGTAGATTTATCTATTCTGAATCGCACAGCAGACTCTCAATTTTTTTTTTTGTCGCAAAGCAGGCATTTAATAATTTTTCAGCCGCACAGCAGACTGTAGATTTATCTATTCTGAATCGCACAGCAGACTCTCAATTTTTTTTTTTGTCGCAAAGCAGGCATTTAATAATTTTTCAGCCGCACAGCAGACTGTAGATTTATCTATTCTGAATCGCACAGCAGACTCTCAATTTTTTTTTTTGTCGCAAAGCAGGCATTTAATAATTTTTCAGCCGCACAGCAGACTGTAAATTTATTTAATTTTAGTCGCGCAGCAGCCTTCTAAATTTTTTTTTGTCACAAAATAGACATTTAATAGTTTATCAGCCTCACAGCAGATTCTTATTGTATTAATTATTAGTTTCTCAGCAGACTTGTCAATTTTCGTTTGTCGCAAAGCAGACATTGAATAGTTCATCAGCCGCACAGTAGACTGTTAATATCTTTTTTTTTGCAAAGTAGACATTCAATAATTTATTATTTTCTCTGCAGTTTATGAATTTATTTATGTCTTGGTCACACAGCAGACTTTTTATATTTATTCAGCTGCACAGCAGACTGTTAATTTTTTTATTGCTCAGTCGCATAGCAGACTTGTCAATTTTTATTATTTCTAGTCGTAAAGCAGAGTTTTAATAGTTTATTAGCCGCACAGAAGATTAAGTATTTTTATTTTCTAGTCTTAAAACTGACTTAATAGTTCTTTAGCTGCACAGCATACTGTAAATATCTTTATTTTTTTGTCGTACCTCAGACTGCTAAAATATTCATCTGTTAGCCGCACAGCAGACTTTTAATCTATCTATTTCTTAGTTGCAAAGCAGACTTTTTATAGTTTATCAGCCGCACTGCAGACAGTTTATGTATTCATTTCTTTCTTTCTCAAACAGCAGACTTCTAATATCTTTTCTACAGTAGAAATTTTTTTACAATAGAATAAAAAAAAATCCTAAATTACATACAAGAAATAACTGTATATTCACAGTCATATTGCTATTCAGTACAAATATATAAATATATATACTTACGTATATACATGTATATTTCTGTCTTCAGATATATGTAATGTTATTTTCTAATTAAACATTAATAAATATAAAAATATACAGAAATATAAATATAAACGTATATTCAGACATGTATACATTCGTCTATTGAAGATATTAAAGTTGTAAATTATTACAATCAATCAATATCTTGTTAATAATAAATAAACTTTAAAAAAAAAAATAATTTACTAATTTTATTCATTATGTGAATAGTTAGGTTATGTTAAATTTATTGCAACGTCACCAATCCACAGACCCGGTAAAGTTTGGCGCCAAGTCCCGTTTTTGATGTATACTAATCTTTTATGTATACTAAGTACATTTGTTAATTCGTCGGCAATGGATGCATTCGGTTCACCTAAGTTGTAACTGTGAGTTAGTACACATGCGTACACTTACAACTTTAATAACTTACTAAATTAAGTACAAAATTAGAAATTTTTGTTGGTCGAACACGCCCATTTACTAATGTCACACCTAAGCGTCACTACTGATCAGGCTGATCAGGGGTGGGCACGTAAAATACTATACGTATAATACTGTTATGCTTTCATCTAGTGGATGTTATTTTTATTTATTTAAAACTTTACTTACTGTAGTTCTTTCGCCCGGGAGTATTAAAATACTCGGTTTCAGTGCGGGAAAGGAATAATTTTAAATAAAAGAATTCTATTTAGACGTAGTTTAATTTTGATCAAAATTATTTAGTTCTTTTTAATTTATTATTCAAGTTGACAAGATATTAAAAGCTTGAAAATATAAAATTGAGGTTTACAATGACGTGATCTTAGCAATCTAATCTCTCGATGAGAAGTGTCGTTACATAGTTTTTCCGAAGATCTTCAAACTCCGTTCTTCTCCCACCATAACTTCCACACATACATCCACTCTAAGGAATAATGTATAATGATCCTTATACACTAACATGTATTTTCTCTATATCTATATATATTTACTTCAGCCTATCGGCCTGAAAGTTGGACTTCACTTATATATACTTTTAGCAATACAGTCATTATGTTTATTCAACTATTCTTATTAATTTAACAAACCCTTTTTAAAATCTATTTATAATAAAATTAACTTATAATTAACTTGAAATTAAGTTACAATAAAATTATAATAAACTATAACATGAAACTATATATATTATATTATTTATAATATGTTGGACTAATGTTTGAGTTTGAATAATTAATAATTTGGATTAAATATTATTTCTATCATTTTACATTCGAGTTTTCTAATAAAATTATAAGTCAGTTTAATTATTATCCTGTATAAAAGAATAGATATTATTATTTAATTATAAATTAAATAATAATTAGATAATGATTTAATAGTAAATTAGTTAACTAATAATTATTAGTTATAAATTAAATATAAGATACTAATTATTAATTATTTTAACTCAATTTTGCTTAACTACAATATTATATAAAGTTAGATTTTAACAGTAAATGTTATTTAACAATATTATTTTTGTTTAGTTACATATGTTTTTTTTTTATTATTCTTTGTTACTTTAGAACAAGGGTCTATTGAATTTCACACGTGTCTTTTACGACTTTTCCTCATAGGGTTTTAAGTTTCATCTGGCGAGAGTCCTTGAATTACTCAAGTACTTTTTATGGGTTTTGAAAATTCGGTTACAATGTACCTTTGTACCGAAATATGTTTTTTTTTTATTTTATTTTATTTTCTTTTGTAAATAAAACAGAGTTAACCAAAAGATGTTTATTTTACAACTGGTAAGAGTAAAAGCATTAAATAAAGGACTGGAATATTTACTTCGAATATAAAATTTAACTAATTTTAATCATTTAATATTTACTAGTTTCAATATTTCGTTTGAATTCGCGCTCTCATAATAGATAGCGCTCTAATAACAGGTAGCGTCACCTGTTGGATGCACTGGGTGCATCACAACTCATAAAAACATTGCAGGCTGTCAGACTAGAAATACCAACCATATAAATATCTATTCTCTACGCTAGAGGCCCTAAAGAGACTGCGTCAATGATTTTGATAATTTACTTAAGTAAATCTATATTACCGATCAGTGATATATTGTTTTTATCGTTCTTTCTTCGCAAGTAAATATGAGTGATACTTATTACTTTTCTTTCTTCATAAGTAAACACCAATTATATTTATTTATACATTTTAATGTACCTAAATTAAGTACAAGAGGTTAATTCATCGCGTAGTATAACATTATGACATTTCTAAATTTAAATAAACATCGTAAACTAATTACTTTTTAAGTGACTTAAGGAATTATAGTGAAAAATAATAAGTGTGACGAATTGAAGTATTATTATAAAAAACAAAAGTGAAAAACTCTGTTAATGATCAAGAATATTAGAGCTTCGATATGGGTGTTAGCTAATTAAAGTTATTTACAAGATAACCTCAATTTATTAAAGGTAATGATTTGTTGACATTTATTTCTGTCCTTACATCTAATTAAAAAATAGAGCTTTTAATATAAAATTTTGCATGATCTCTTACATATGTCAACTGGTTCTTCAAAATCATGATCTGTATCTTCATCACTGGAAGTTAAAGAAAACAATGCTTTCTGGAGCCGATATTGAGTGGATCTTGAAAGATCTTTAAAGTTTTTGTGAATAAACATATTTAAAAATGTAGATCTCTTTAATATTTAGCTCAATTTTTCAAATAATTTACATTGAAATATATAAATTTTTAAGCGTCAACATCAGATAACAAAAGAATGTTTTTTATTAAAATTTCTTTTGTATTTATAGAGTTTCATTTATTTTTATTTGAGTTTATTTAACTGTCACAATTTTCAGATTAACTAAGTGAAACATTGAGAAAATGTCTAATAAAAAAACGTATAGTCTTGTATTTTGGACAACCCTGCAAACAGCATCAGTCATAAAGACCAGCAGTATTAAACACTCCAAAAAAAATGGTGCATCAGCGAGAAAAAATAACTCTTACACTCCGATAAAAATATTGATGCAAGATGGTACAGTCTTAAATCATTTTATTCTTTATATTTTGAGTAATTACTTATTATTAAAATTATCAATTACTTACTAATAAAATTTTTTAATTTGAACAGATGACAAAACATTTCTGCAAATGGTCGAGGTTGACAAAAGTGGAGAAATTGTTATAAAGAAAAAAAAAATATGATTACTGCTGATAAAACAAAGACCACCAAACGTCGTGTTAAAAATGATGTTCCTGAAATTCGAAGTAACGATATCAATTTACTCGATCTACCGTCAATTTTTAGTGACGAAAGCAACGAAAAAGATCTGCAAGAAAAAAAGGCCGGAACTGCAAATCCGAGTGACTCTGATTCTGACAGCGGTAAGGATATAATTTATAAATAAGATGAGGAAAGCAAAAGTACAAAATGTTTTGATTTGATAAATGATGTTGTATACGGTTATCTAATTCAAATTTTAAAAATTTCGTTTTTAAACAAATACCTAATTTTGCCTGTAGGGAATTTGCCGATTCCGAAGAGAATGGAAGTCGAACAGCAAAAATCTTCTGGTGTCATTGATTCTGATTCCGACAGTTCCATAGATGAGATGCTCAAAAAAGATGGTAAAAAACGACATGGAGTGTGATTTATTCTTTCATCAATATTATATAAAATTTTGATTTTTTTAATTCAATTATTGTATAATTATTTTCTTTTTAACAGACAATTTGATGCCACTGAAGAAAATTACAGATGAGAAGCTGAAAACCGTAGGATTGAGTAACATCGACGCAGTTCATTCATTAGAAATGACTCCAAAAACTGGTAGTAAAAGAAAGAGTATGTTTCTTTTTTGGGTCAATATTTCTGCCAATACAACTATAGTCTAATTAAAAGTTTTTTAATTTCACCTGTCTATGAATACGTAATTTTTCCTACAGGAAATTTATTGAATTCTAAGAACGCAGGAGTCGTGAAGCCGAGATCTTTGAATGACACAGACTTATCTGATTCTGATATATCTACAAAACCGATGCAAAAAAGAGATGGTAAAAAAATTACATTAAGAGTACTCTATTTTTTCATTATTATATACAGTATTTCATTTTAATTTTTCAAATTGAATTATTATACAGTTATTTTTTTTTTGTTTAATAGACAATTTGACGCCAGTCAAGAAAATTACAAAAGAAATGATGATAAAAGCAGGATTGAGTAACGTTGACGCAGTTCATTCATCTAATAATACTCCAAAAACTGGTAGTAAGAGAAAGAGTAGGTTTATGTGATTCAATATTTTTATCGAGTTTTATCTCATTCAATTTTTAGCAGTATATAAAGATCAAATTTTGCCTGTAGAGAATATGCCTACTCAAAACTTAAAAGTCATGGAGTCAAGATCTTTGAGTGACACCGACTCGGATTCTGATATCTCCACAAAACTGATGCGAAAAAAATATGGTAAAGAAATTGTATAACGTGTTCTTATATCTCATCAATATTGTATCTTATTATGATTTTTAAAATTTAATTATTGCATAATTATTGTTTTTTTTATAAAAAATTTGACACCACTCAATAAAATTACAGAAAATAAGCTGAAATCTTCTGCAGTAAACGATGTTAAAGCAGGCTGCTCCAAGGACATAACTCCAAAAAATGATAATAGAAGAAAAAGTTCAGATTTTCCAAGTTCAAAGAAAAATAAAGGGAACATTCCGAAATCTCCGGATTGCACTAAATATGAGTCAAATATTTCTTGCGTTTTGACAAAAAGAGATGGTAAAAAAGAGGGTATGAAATGTTCTTTTTTTATTTTATTGACATATATTATAGTTTTATTTATCTTCAAATTACCTTCTTCAATCTGTAAATATATATTAATTTTTTCCTTTCTCAGTAAATTTGACACCTTTCAAGAAAGCAAATCAAAACAAGACGAAATCTATTGTATTAAACGATGTTAGAGCAGGCTGTTCCAAAGACATCACTCCAAAAAACGATTCTACAAGGAAAAGTACGGTTTTGACAGTTTCATTGTAATTGCAGAGTTTTATTTCGCTCTAATTGTCTAAGTTTTATTTGTATATAAATATTTAATTTTTTCTATAGGGAAGTCGTTAAGCCCTAAAAAAGTGAGAGAAAATATATCACAATCTCAGGATACCACTGATTCTGAGATCGATATTCCTATTGGTGTGACTCCCAAAAAAGATCATAAAAGCAAGAGTATGAAAGGTTTTCTCGTGTCATTAATGTTATGAAGTTTTATTTCTCGAATCTCATAAATTTTGAATTTTTTCTTTCAGAATTGCACCTATCTTCAAGTCCTATCGATAATAATAAGTCTGAAACTACGATAAATACTGATTCTTCATTGGATGCTTCAACCAAAATCACTCCTAGGAAAGACTTTCAACTGACTAATAAAAAACATATTGCTTCAGGTAATATAATTCCTACAGTTTAGTTTATCACTTATTCTGAAAATTTTATAATTACATAAATTTGGCAAAAATGATAAAAAAAAGAGTTTGAATCACTTTTTTCAGTTAATAATTGTTGTAGAGTTTAACACTTACTTATTCAATATAGTTAATTGTTTATATCTGTGATTTACTTCTCTAGAAACTCCCTCATCTGCCAAATACGTTGGAATACAAAAACCAAAAAGTTCAAATAAATATGATAGTGGTTTGTAAAAGTTATAATATTTACTATTCAATAAGTTTTTTAACTTTCAATAGTAATGTCATCAATCTCGATTAAATTTTTCAAACCTAATAATTTTATGTTTACGAAAATAATTATTTTTGTTTCAATTATTTTATTTAAATATTTTATACCTAATAATTTTATTTATTTTCAAGACATGGAGTTGTACGAGGAATTCTTGAGATTTAAAGAATTTAAAGAAAAAAAATCAATGGTTCAACATGAACCATAAAAAAAACGCAGTAGTGAAAAAGTTGTAAAAAAGAAAAGTACTAAACAGGTACAAGTAGAATTGCTCTACAACTTAGAATAGTTCTTTATTGCTAATTCTTGTTATTATTCTGAAGGCTGAATTGGTAGCTGATTCTGGAATAATCAGGAATCGATTTAAGCTAGAATTAATTACAAAAAATAATGTGAAAAATGCGAAACAGATGACAAGGCTTTTATTCAAAGCTATTATAGGAGAAGAGAGACTTGCTACTATGGTACCCGTAAAAAAAATTAAAGGTCGTGAGTTGATACCAACTGACATTTATGAGGCGATTTATGGTATTTTTTTAAATTTTTATTCAGTATTATATTCTAATTACGTTTTGATAGATATACACGTTTATTATTTTATTTATTGTCAGTATATGTCAATCAAAAAGTTGCGAGTGGTCATGAATTGGAGTTGGACGAATATCAAGGAATCGTAGGGAGTATGTGTTGTACCATTCGAGATTCTTTAAAAAAAAAAAAGCGTGAATAATTAAATACAAACTATCTTTTGTGCTTGGATTGTTCAACATCAGTTCTGCATGAACTTGTTTTTTTCTACTTGATTAATTATTTTTTTTTTTTAAGTTGAACTTCTTAGACGTACTTACTTATTAACTAAAATTATTCAATCCTATACATTTTACTTTAGTTTTCTTTAAACGTCCAAAAATACTTTAAAATGTGTTCAAATATTTTTTTTATTATTGCTACAACACTGATCATTCAATTCTGATGCGAATTTTCAGCGAAAATTATTTTATTATTTAAATAGAGCTAAAAAATAGTTACTTGTTTTTTAAAGGATAATAAATTATCTGTAACTTCATAATTGTCAAGTGTTATTGTCCATTTGAATGGTAAATAAATTATCTGAATAATTTTCAAAAATCATTATTAATTATTATTATAGTTTTAAAAAAATTCCATGTTTTTCAGGTAAGCTTTAAATTTACTTTTCTCGTTATCTGAACAAGAAATTAGCCATCAACCTTAAAACTATAGTAAAATATGATAAAATTATTTTCATTAATTAATATTTTACTTCTAAAAAATCCATACTTTTTTTGTGTAAAACACATAATGAGATTCATAAACAAAAAAATCAGAGTTGCATATCAAAATTAGGATAAAATTGTGATAGTTTAAATCAAACTTTGTAAAAACTTTTTATAAACCAATTTTAATAAATAAATAAATTTGTGAATGAAAATATATTCGTCGATTACTTTAACCCTGGCGGTTTCGGCAACACGGTGAAAGCACAGTCGATTGACGGTTGTTTCACGGTCGTTCCACAGTCGTTTCACCGTATAAAGTCCGTTGTTACCGAGAGAGTTGTCAGTCTGCATCGGATACAGTTGTGAACGATATTCACTGTGAATTAACAGAATATATACGGTGCAAACGCAAGTGAATCTACGATTTTATGACCGACACAATTTCAATTGAAAAGTAACCTACAAACAAACTTTTCATAATGTAGAGCATTGCCTGCAATAATTTTTGTATTTTTTTTAATTATAATTTTTGGCGGGAAGGTCTAAAATTCTAATTGTTTATTTTTTATCTTTTTAAAATTGTTATATTTTTTTTTATGTTATTTTGACGAAATAACCTTCTCTTATGAAATATGTAATGTATTGATAAATATTAAAGAGTATACCTGGGCAAATCAGAATGACTTTCATTGTCACTCCTGGTTGCTGGCAGAATAACTCGGCATTTACTATCTTAATAATAATTTTTTTATAAATTCTATTGATAGGTAACCTACAAACGACCCATTCGTAATGTGGAGCTATGCCTGCAATAATTTTCTTATTTTCGTTATTTTTATTTTTGGTGGGATAGTCTAAAATTCAAATTATTAAATTTTTTTCAATCAAAGTTGTTATCTTTTTTAGTCTATTGGTAGAATATAATTGTTTCTCATTAAATAAGTAATGTTTCAATTGAAATCAAAGAGTATTCTCCGAAAAGTCTCGATAATATTAATCTTTACTACCAGATGCTGGGAGACTAAGTTAACATTTAGTTTTTTAATAAAAATTTTTTTATAATTTTCATTGTACAGTAACCTACAAACGATCTGATTATAATGCGGAGCTTTGCTTGCCATAATTTATCTATTATTTTAATTTTTATTTTTGGCGGGATAGTCTAAAATTCAAATTTTTATTTTTTATTTGTTGAAAATTGTTATATTTTTCATTTTATTTAAGCTGAATAATTATTTCTCACAAAATATCCTATTTTTTTAAAGATATCAAAGGGTATACTTGTATAAGTCAGCATAACTTCAATCTTCAACGGTAGATGCTGGAAGAATAAATAAACATTTACTTTTTAAATAATAATTTTTCAATAATTTTCACTGTACAGTAACCTACAAACGACCCATTCATAATGCGGAGCTATGCCTGCAATAATTTTTGTATTTTCGTTATTTTAATTTTTGGCGGGCTAGTCACAAATTCAAATTTTTTAATTTTTTTTCAATTAAAGTTGTTATATTTTGTTCGTTAAGAAAAAAATAAAAAAAAAATGGTAGATTATCAGTTGAAAAATTGTATATTATCAGTATGAAGTTCATTATATTGCAAAAGCGAATAATTTATTACAATTTACAAAAAATTTTTTGGCACGGATGACCCGGAATTTATTATTAAGAACAAAAAAATCAATAGTTCTCGAACGTTTATTGAATAAATATGACGGGTCATAGATGACTTATAAAGTAAAACTTTTTCATTAATAATCTCTGGTAGTAATATGAAAGGATAGAGATAAAAAATACCTTATTTAGATGTACACTGATAGGAGGATTTATTTGTATTAAAAAATATTTGTTAATGGTTAACAAATCATTTATTAGAGACCACTTTTTAGTATTAAACAAATATTTCTTAGTATTTAAAATGATTTGTTTGTATTGAATAAATCTGATATTCATCTATTAAATATTAATAAATCTTTTTAAATACTAAGAAATATTTGTCAAGGACTAAAAAGAGGTCTCTATTAACAAATATTTTTAACTATAAACAAATTTTTCTATCAGTGTAAGAAATCACGATAAAAATGGACTCTCCTTAGTCCACCTTTCCGTTTATTGAAATGTTTTCATTTATTTCTAAAAATACAAAAATGAACTCAAACAATATTTAATCTAAAATATAAATTATTATTTATAATATTATTTCTTTTTTAAACCCGTTCCTGCCATTACGGTCATTTTTTGCTAGTATAATTCTAATTCAAGTGGATGGTAATATTCCATCATCACTAACAATTTGGGACAAATCGTCCCTTGGAGAGTTAGTCGATGGGGTAACCATCGAACTTGAACACTAGTTAGCTGGTGAATGTTAGTATCTGTTCGATTCTATTTTTTAAGTATCAACGATGGATAAAACCACTGAGAATAAAGAGCAACTTTTGAAAAAATCCGTGAAAAATTAACCAAGCCAGGAATCGAACCTGGATCTTCCCGATTACATGTCAGGCTGCTTTTACCGTTAAGCCACCGGGTCATTCTCCACTCACTCTCTCTTGGTATACTCTTAACTCTCAGTAGTTGTTAATACTTACTTCCCCCTCTTAAACTCTATACTACGATGGTAGTTGTAGTACTTTTGTTTCTAGGCACTTTTTCAAATTTTGACTATTTATTAATTTTCCGACCGTGATAATTATAATTATTTTTTAAACCCGTTCCTGTCATTACGGTCATTTTTTGCTAGTATAATTCTAATTCAAGTGGATGGTAATATTCCATCATCACTAACAATTTGGGACAAATCGTCCCTTGGAGAGTTAGTCGATGGGGTAACCATCGAACTTGAACACTAGTTAGCTGGTGAATGTTAGTATCTGTTCGATTCTATTTTTTAAGTATCAACGATGGATAAAACCACTGAGAATAAAGAGCAACTTTTGAAAAAATCCGTGAAAAATTAACCAAGCCAGGAATCGAACCTGGATCTTCCCGATTACGTCAGGCTGCTTTTACCGTTAAGCTACCGGGTCATTCTCCACTCACTCTCTCTTGGTATACTCTTAACTCTCAGTAGTTGTTAATACTTACTTCCCCCTCTTAAACTCTATACTACGATGGTAGTTGTAGTACTTTTGTTTCTAGGCACTTTTTCAAATTTTGACTATTTATTAATTTTCCGACCGTGATAATTATAATTATTTTTTAAACCCGTTCCTGTCATTACGGTCATTTTTTGCTAGTATAATTCTAATTCAAGTGGATGGTAATATTCCATCATCACTAACAATTTGGGACAAATCGTCCCTTGGAGAGTTAGTCGATGGGGTAACCATCGAACTTGAACACTAGTTTTAAGCTGGTGAATGCTAGTATCTGTTCAGTTCAATTTTTAACTATTAACGACGGACAGCCACTGAGAATAAAGAGCAACTTTTGAAAAAATCCGTGAAAAATTAACCAAGCCAGGAATCGAACCTGGATCTTCCCGATTACATGTCAGGCTGCTTTTACCGTTAAGCTACCGGGTCATTCTCCACTCACTCTCTCTTGGTATACTCTTAACTCTCAGTAGTTGTTAATACTTACTTCCATCCACTTGAATTAGAATTATACTAGCAAAAAATGACCGTAATGACAGGAACGGGTTTAAAAAATAATTATAATTATCACGGTCGGAAAATTAATAAATAGTCAAAATTTGAAAAAGTGCCTAGAAACAAAAGTACTACAACTACCATCGTAGTATAGAGTTTAAGAGGGGGAAGTAAGTATTAACAACTACTGAGAGTTAAGAGTATACCAAGAGAGAGTGAGTGGAGAATGACCCGGTAGCTTAACGGTAAAAGCAGCCTGACATGTAATCGGGAAGATCCAGGTTCGATTCCTGGCTTGGTTAATTTTTCACGGATTTTTTCAAAAGTTGCTCTTTATTCTCAGTGGTTTTTTCCATCGTTGATACTTAAAAAATAGAATCGAACAGATACTAACATTCACCAGCTAACTAGTGTTCAAGTTCGATGGTTACCCCATCGACTAACTCTCCAAGGGACGATTTGTCCCAAATTGTTAGTGATGATGGAATATTACCATCTACTTGAATTAGAATTATACTAGCAAAAAATGACCGTAATGGCAGGAACGGGTTTAAAAATAATAGTTTACAAAATTACTTATAATTATTTGAGCGGTCAGTTTATTGGAGAACGGTCGGTCATTTATTGGGTTTCTTCGGTCAACAATTGGTGATTTTAGCATTTCAAGATTTAAATGACAAAATTAATATAATTTTGTTAATTTTTACTATAAATAGTTATTAATTATTATTAATTAAGTATTTATCTTTAGTAAAATCTATTACAAATTTTTTTTAGTAGATTAATAGATTTTTTATAGCTTAGTACAGAAAAAGAAAACCTTAATCGGTCAATAATTGGTGCATTTACCCTATTTAATTAATAAAATTAATGAATTAATAACAAAAAACATTTGCTTTTATTTCTTGTAGTTTAATTTATTGTCATATTATATTAATACAATTATTTAACTCTTTAATTTTGAACAAATAACAACAATAATTCAAAATAATAGTAACAAAGTACGAAAATAAATAATTAGTAAAATTTTATGTTTTAGTAACTTTATATGTAATTAGCTTTATATTAATTCTCAAAATTCTAATGAAAATTACAACTTTTTATTTCATATTAATTCTTTTTTTTCACTGATTAAACTTATCTATCCGTTTAATAATCTGAATAATTTCATCAAAACTAGTTTTTCTGAATAAATATCTTAACCATAAATAACAAAACAATTATTATTGTAACAATAATAAAACAAATACTGAACATTTTTTCATTAAAAGGAACATTTTTTAATTAAAAGGAATCACTAAATTTTCCTTTGTCTAATATTAGTTTTTTTCGTATAAACTTACATATCTTTCCATCAAGTTATTAATAAAATTTAACGCCTTAATTTTGTTCTTTTGCAATTCCCGTCTCTCTGCCTGAGACTCTTTTAAATACTCAAGTACCACGTCCGTTTGGGATTTTCTCTTTTTTGGTGTCTTTTCTGTAATTTTTAATCTTATATAACATTGAACATAATACCTCAATAAAACAATATAATTTTTGAAAAAACAAACCAGTCATATCTGCTTCAGGTGTTTTTTCACGATTATCATCCGATGAAGCCACTGAGACTGGTTTAATATACGGCTTCTCGCTCAGTATTTTATCTAAATTCTACAAATACAATTAATATTGAAATTAAAAAAACAATTAACTCTAAAAATTATTACCAGAAATTTGTTTATGGCCGAAGCGATGAGAATTAGCCAAGTCAAACTTCACTATTCCTGAAGATAAATTGACAATATTACTCCAATTTAAAATGATTAGTAATGTGAGCTTACTTCATAAAAGTCCCATTTTTCAGGGTTATTTCCCGATATTGCGTTATGATCCTTAATACTTTTATAGTGTCTAAGAAGACTAGACCATTTCAAAGAGCATTTACGACCAGATACTAAATAGCCTTGTTCTTGCATTAATTTAGAGATATGAGTCCAAAACTTAGGCTTCAGTGATTTTTTGCCTCTGAATTTTGTATAATCAGTAACGTTTTCTTGCTTAAATAAATATATTAATAGTTTACTAGCTTCCTCCGACCAAGAATAATAATCTAAAAAATATTCAAAATTATCATAAAATTGTTAAAACTCAAACAAAAAATAAATTTTTTGACTTACCACCGTCTTTCGTATTTTTTGTATCCTTGGGTCGAATTTCATCTTCAAATTCATCGACATTACTATTAGTTTCACTACTCGACGAAATATCAACTTCTTTAGGATCAGGAATAAATTCGTCTGCATTATGAACGAAATGATCTGACTCTTCTTCAGATGAGTGATATATATTATCATGTAGAAAATTATTCCTATAATCAGTTGAATTTGTTTTATGAGAAATCCTAGCATGAGAAGTGCTGGTACGAGAAGTACTGGTATGAGAAGTACTGGTACGAGAAGTGCTGGCACGAGAACTGCCGGTGCGAGACGTGCTGGTACGAGAAATCTTAGTAGGAGTAATGCTAGTGCGAGAAGTAGTAAAATCAGAGTCAGCTATGTTGTCCAAAGCAATAATTTGGTCATCTTCTAAAATAACAAAAGATTCTCCTTTAGTTACACCGTCAAGCAGTGAAGTAGCAAACGTGAGATCTGTAAAGTATATTTAGTAAATTAACCTTCCGTTAGTCGCGCTTTCTCTAGTGTCTCACTCGTACTCATGCCAACTCTATTAGGTTAAGTAGTGTTGTGCGGAGAATCCCCGCGAGCGCGAGTAACGAAAGGTAAATATAAAAAAATGGAATGTAATAGTTAATATTTGTTACAATAATAATATTGATATGATAGTAGTTAATCACATAAATATTTCAAACGATTACTTACCATTTAAAGCCCGCAAAGCGTCAGCTTTACTTAAAGTTAGTAAATGAGATCGTCCATACTCATCGACAAGTTCAATTGTTCGCAATTCGGAATTGTTGCAAAATTCACTTTTATCCATGTTTTCATAAAATAATAACTATATTCAACAACACTGAAAACTTTTGACTGTTGAAACTGTCATATAACAGTGGAAACTTTTTTAAAAAACAATAATGATAATAATCTATTGTTATAGAAACCTTGTGTTTGTTTATGTGTTGATATTCAATTACGTATGAAGTTAGTCAGTATCGATCTATCGGAAAATGTAGTCACTATGTCCGATACTCTACCTATAGGTCAAAATGCTAAGGCGCACGTGGCGCGCAATTTAAATTTATAGGAAATGTAAACAACAATCATTTAATCAATGGTAATTATTACAATATATGCTTAATCGATTTCATTAACTCAAAAAAACAAAATACTCCATGTTTTCGATTAACAAAATAAAAAAAATATTTAAAATTTGAAATTTGAAAATTTCCCACAAAAATAGGGCGCCAAAAATCAGCTGCAGCTACAGCTACTGTAGTGCATTTCGGAATGCACCCTGATTCTACTGTTTTCAAAAAACTGAAATATTTAATAATTTAAATATGACTTCAAATACAAAATACGATAACTTTTTCAACTGACCGTTTTTAAGCGATTGTATGACTTAACAGTCATTATCATTTATTTCTAATCTCTATAGTTATAATGATTTATCTCGTATTCGTGTACAAAACATCAGACAGTTCTGACATTTTTAAGAATTCTTCTATAAATACATTTATTACAGGATTGATACAGCGCTTGGAAGATTTTGGAGAACGAAGCGAAAATATATATCATTTAAAAAAAAATTCAAGATACTTTATTTGATCCCTTTAAGAACTTATCAACTGAATTTAAACGACTGGCCACTTTTGAACGTGATGGTACACATATTCTTCCGGAAACAATAATGATCGGAGAAAGAGAAGACTTCCGAAATAGTGAAGCCACAACAATTCTTGTCAAAATTCCAGTTACCGTTGAATGTTTCACTTAAGAAGACGTTGAAAAATTTTTTGGAACTTCCAAATATTTTGGACTGTATACAGCATGATATATATAACAGATGTGATATATCACGGAATATTTCAATAGTTCGCCAAATGAATCTCCACTACTTCAGAATGTCGTTCAAGGTACTTTATGGAAAGAGAAAAAAAAATCATTTGGTGATAAATTCGTGTTACCGTTAATAGTATATTATGATTTATGATAATTATGAAAACAACAATCCTTTAGGAAGTCATGGAGGTTTAGCAAATACAGGTGCAGTGTATGCAAGCATTTCATGTTTACCTCCAAATCCTGGTACATATACCTATACAAATCCTCGTCATATTGTGCATTTCAATTTTTTTAAAGTCCTAGTAAATAGATTTTACGAATTTAATTAAAAGTAAAATATTTCGCAACAACGCACACTAAATACGTTCCAAAATTGTTTTTTTAATTTTTAAATTTACAACAAAATTTTTTTTAATTTCCGAAAATCATAAACAATCATATCGGTTACTTGGATTTTTTAATTTTTTTATTTTATATCTTTTTGTAAAGAAAAAACTAATTTTTTTTTCTTAATAGTCTTATGAACGTGGACTTGGCGCGATTTTTTTACAGTGAAACTGTTTTTGTTCGGATATATATTAATTAATTAAACTAATAGCAAATTTTATTTTATAAAATATTATGATCGTAAATCCGTTATTATTTTTATTATTTTTAAGAATCATTAACTTAATATTATGAACTTATTAAGAATCATTAACTTTAAGAATTATTAACATTTTATTTCAATCAGTAGATAGTTCATCCGTTGCAATAGTAGATTCATTTTTACTTTCTAATTGTTCCCGTTCTTCATTATCATCAATTTCCGAATCATTCTCATTAATATTTTCTGCTAGAGAAGAATTGTTAGTGAAGAATTGTATGTCTGAAACGTATTGCAGTCTTAAATTAACTGGTCTCCGTTATCTAAAAATAAAAATGGTATAATTAAGTAAGAATATAAATTTAAATGATTGTAGTTAAATCTTACACTGATGATATGAAAGTTGGTGATGGACTTCATAAAAGAAACTCATGTCATTCAATATCTTAGTTCGGTCATTCCATGTCAAATCGACCAGTAGTTGGAATCGACCCCTTTCGATTTGGATGAATTTTGGTCAGAAGTTTTCTTTTATCATAAAACAAAGTTCTGCCAAAGGAAAAAAAATAAATAATTTTTTTCGAAAGATATACAAATTCAAAATTTCGCGATTTTTCCAGTTTTTCAATTTTGTTTTTGCAATATCTCGAATGCTATTATAGATACAGGAATGGGCTTTTGTTTGTTTAAAATGGGACACTTGGGGCTATTGAAAAAAAAATATTTTGAAAAAAAATTTCGAAAAATGCCAAATTTGTCAAATTTTGAATTTTTGAAAATTGTCAAAAATGAAGATCGTCCTTAAAATTTTGACTCAATTTTTTTTGTATGATACCTTGTAATGATCTTAAAAGATCCTGAAATTTTTGGAAAGGGGTTTTT